>APFE031090109.1:9591-27126 GCA_000404065.3 Pinus taeda | reverse complement strand
CTACCACCAAATTCGCATGAAGGAAGTCGACATTCCAAAGACTACTTTCCAAACTCATGAAGGCCATTATGAGTTCTTGGTCATGCCATTCGGTCTTTGTAATTCCCCATCTACTTTTCAGAGCCTTATGAACCATGTTCTCAAACCATATCTCAGGAAATTCATTCTGGTCTTCTTCGATGACATCCTCATCTATAGTTGCACTTGGGCCTCACATCTTCAGCATGTAGATCTACTCTTGCAACTGCTCCGCAAGCATCAATTATTTGTTAAGATGTCCAAGTGTTCATTTGGCATGGAAGAAGTTGAGTATTTGGGCCACATTGTGGGGCATGTAGGTGTCAAGGTGGACCCCAAAAAGATCCAGGCAATTCAGGATTGGCCTCAACCTAAGACCTTGAATAGCCTGAGAGGATTTTTGGATCTCATGGGCTATTATCGCAAATTTGTACATAATTATGGTCGCATAGCGAAGCCCCTCACGCAACTCCTGAAGAAAAATTCATTCTTCTGGAATGAGGATGCACAGCAGGCATTTACAGCTCCCAAATATGCCATGTGTTCCACTCTAGTCTTAGCACTACCAGATTTCACTAATCTTTTGTCATTGAATGTGATGCTTTGGGTACATGTACTGGGGTAGTCTTAATGCAGGAAGGTCGACCTTTGGCCTTCACAAGCCAACAACTAAGTGGGAAGAATTTGGGTCAATCTACCTATGAGAAGGAAATGATGGCCATCTTACATGCAGTAGAGACCTAGCATCCTTACTTACTGGGGCGACGTTTCCAAATCTGCACAGACCATCACAGTCTTAAATATTTTTTGGAGCAACGCCTATCCTCCCCACAACAAAATAAATGGCTCGCCAAAATGCTGGGATATGATTATGAGATTGTTTACAAAAAAGGGCAAGAAAATAGTGTAGCAGATGCATTATCTCGCCAATTTCAAGAAGAAAGTACCCTGCTAGCAATTTCCCTTCCCATTCCATAATGGATTGAAGCGGCTCACAGGGAATGGTTTTCACATCCCGGGCTCTCCCAACTCATTTCTCAATTGCAGGCAGATCCAAATCCCACCAAGGGCTACTCGTGGCAGAATGAGATTCTTCGCTACAGGTACAGAGTCATAATATCACCAACATCCAGCCTCAAAAGTCGCATTTTGGCAGAATTTCACTCATCCCCCCTTGTAGGACATTCAGGCTTTCAGAAGACGTATGCTCGCACCAGAAGATCGTTTTTTGGACAAGCATGAAAAAGGACATCCTTACTTTTGCAGCAAAATGTGATGTATGTCAATGCCACAAAGGGGAGACCATCAAAGCACCAGGCACATTAAAACCATTGCCCATCCCGGCATCAATATGGACGGAGGTTTCTATGGATTTCATTACAGGTCTTCCAAACTCTGGAAACAAGTCAGTCATCATGGTGGTTGTGGACAGAATTTTGAAGTATGCTCATTTATGCGCCCTACCCCATCCGTTACACCATCTTTGGTCACTCAATCTTTCATGGATCAGATCTTCAAGTTGCATGGCATGCCCACTTCTATTGTGTTTGATCGTGACCCGATCTTCACCAGTAATTTTTGGCAGGACCTCTTCAAGCTACAAGGCACCCAACTAAAACTCAACACTTCTTATCATCCACAAACAGATGGTCAAACTGAAGCCGTCAACAAATGTCTGGAAACCTACCTTAGGTGTTTCACTTCAGGAAAGCAACATCTTTGGGTTCAGTGTTTACCTCTGGCTGAATTGTGGTATAACACCAACTATCATGCCACCACCAAAATGACTCCCTATGAAGTAGTATACGGTCAACTCCCTCCTTCCCCTACTTCTTATATCAAGGGATGCTCAAAGGTACAAGTAGTGGATCAACTCCTACAAAACCGTTCAACCATGCTCGCCCATCTTAAAGAGAATCTTCATCAAGCTCAAAACCACATGAAGCAACAGGTAGACCAGCATCGCTCAGAGCGCCAATTTCAAGAAGGGGATCAGGTATTTTTGAGGCTGCAACCATATAAGCAAACATCACTCAAAGACAAGGGTTGTTAGAAACTATTTCCAAAATTCTACGAACCATATCAAGTACTTTAGCGCATTGGAGAAGTAGCATACAAGTTGGCTTTGTGGTCTACTGCAAAAATCCATCCGGTTTTCCATGTCTCATGCCTCAAGAAAGTGATTGGGCACAATTGCAAAATTCAAACCAGTCTACCTGAATTGGACTAGGAAGGGTCAATCTGGCTCCAACTTGAACAGGTCCTGGACACACGAGAACAGCCCCTGTGTGGCCGCGTGATTAAGGAAGTCCTCGTCAAGTGGAAAGACACCTCTCCGGAAGATGCAACTTGGGAACCAACCACTATTCTTCAGCATTTTCCGCAGCTTCAGCCTTGAGGACAAGGCTATTCTTAAGGGGGAGGGCATGTTAGGGTCCCACCCTAACCCCCTTATTTATGTAGTGGGATCACGTCATAATAAAGAGTCAATAAAGCCCATATTAATAATTGTAAGTGGTTAACCCGCTATTAATGATGGAACCACAGTTAGTTGCAAATGGGCCTAGTATTAGATAGATGGTATTGATAAAACCCATGGTATTGATCCATGGTATTACATGTATGAGTCATATATAAAGGATAGAGACTCCCTGCGAGGAGCATCATGTCTTATTTTTTAGTCAAGCTCTGCTCTATTGGAGGTTGCCCCCTCGAAGAGGCGTGTGAACATTTCTTTCTGAATAATAAAATATTTGTTGTTGACTCTCACTATTCTATGTTCTAGGTATTTTTCTTCGCATATTCTGTATTTGGGTATCTTTTGCAGGTTAAGAGCATAACACCCTATGCCTACTAGAATACAATGATTTTCTCTTGGGTTGAATTCTCCTGCATTAGGTTTCCCTTCCTCACCCTTAAGAGGAAGAAAATATTATATCCACTTACCTCTATTAGCTAACATAACTTCTCCCTTCCAGAAACCTTACATAAATTCATCTCTATCAAATATAAGACAACTAGAGGCTTCTACAAACAAAGAGTTCAATTCTTCATCTCAAAAGACACTTGTTCTTATTAACCTTTCATTTATTGAATCCACCTTGATTCCATGTTTTCCCTTTTACATTTTCATTATCATTGCTATGGTTTTTTCATCACCTCTCAACTGGGTGATGTATTTTAGGGAAGAAGGTTCTATCCCTCTCCTCCTTCCCATTTATCCTACAACGCACATGCACATTCTATTTTTTCTCATGCTAAAATTGTTAACATGATAACACCCCATCGGTGAAAGCCTCTTTCTATCATTATTATTAAACTTAAATATCAGTTATTGCATGTTTTAATTTGAGTACTTTTTATCCATAATTTGTATGTTTTATGTATAGATGATCCAAGTGGATCCTCATGATCGATAAAAATGAAAGTATTCAAATGTTGATCGAAAGTTACCCATGTCAAAGAGCTCATCAAGAGATTTCCAACGAAGCTTGAACAAAGTCAAAGATTTTTTTTGAGAAAGTTATGGTGTTTTTAATTTTTCAAAAAATAAACAAAAATTTGGCAGGATGACCATGTGGTAGCACAACAGGAGGTCACATGGAAATATGAAAAGTATAGTTGTTTAAATGTGGCATCAAAAGAGTGTGATGGAAGGCAGGATTTGTTGACGAGGCCGATAAGTGGCAGCAGTGAATCAAAACACGTGGCACTCAAGTGATGTGGGCTGACATGACAAGCTAACTCAGCAGGTTGACGTAGTAGGCTGTTGTGGCTGGATGACTATGTATGTTGTCGTACAACCAAAAGCCATCAAATGGAAGCCTGAAATTGGCCAAGAAGGTTCCAAAATGGTTTTAAATGGGTTGGCAAGGTAGTTTGAACCCCCAACCTCATCGCAATCAATAAAATGACTTACCATTATACCACCAAATGACAATTATAATGGTTATTGATCAACTAATAATTAAACTTTGTTGGAATCAATGTTGGGTTAAAACAATTGATCAATAGGATCAACCACACAACCTTCATGTCAATGGTACAACGGTCCAACCACTACACCAGGATGATCCTTACAAAGGCAGATGAACCAAGCCATATTTAAAGTTGCTTAAAATTGTAGTCGGAAATAGGAGTTGCGGAATTTGACCCTGCAACCCCTTCGTGAACAGCCCAATGAACTAGCCACCATGTCAGTGCCTTATGGTTGAAAATAAACCACATATTATAAAATTAAAGTTTGTTGCAATGAATTTTTCATATATGGAAAGTCCTTAGGTTTGAATCCACGACTTCCCTAGTACAAGTCAAACACTCTCACCATTGTGCCATCTTATTCATTGTAAAGTAGTGACAAAATAATAATTGTATTATACCCAAGTGCCAAAAAATCATAACAACGCATGGGGTCAAACCCATCACTTCTGCTACAAAACTAATGCACTTTCACCACTACACCAGGGCTTCTTTACATGAAAATACTATCAAACAGAGTACTTTTGTGTTATGTAAGCTATGTATAGTTTTGAGGAATAATAGTTTTGGATCCTTGTTTTAGCTATCCAAGGAGGAAAATGTATTTAGCAAGATTTTAAGAATTGATTCAGGTTCAAGACTTGGTGATTTTAACTTCACTTTTGCATCACTTAATAGATCAAGCACTCGTTAGAAGTTTGCATAGAGAAGTTTCCTTCACTTGGTGAAATTCATTAGAAAATTAATTCTTCAGTGTCTCTTTATTTTATTCCTTTATTTCTTCAAGTATACTCTTTATTTCACTTATTAAGCTAACCACACTTGTAATAGCTACAAATCAAGTCATATACTTTTGGATTAATAGATGTTGATGTGCTTCACAAACACTACAAAACATAATGGTCACAAAGTATGTGCAACACATCCATATATATATTTGTTTCATTTTTTTTTACTATCGTGTAGTTGTCATACATGTGGTGGTGTCAACCTACCAACTTTATTACTTAAAACACAACCAATTTCAACTAAATATAAATAATACATATCCTCATTTTTTATTATCATTTAACTTAATATCATGCTAAAATTGTTTATGATTTAATATTTACCATAAGAATTTAAAACATTTCATCATTCAAAATAAAAATTTAAAGTTTTTCATAAATTAGTAATCATTCTTCTTTTCTTTTCTTTTTTTATTTTTCAACTAGGCTTGATCCAAGGTCGGCCCAACCCCAATGTTGGATGGAAGAATGATAGGCTCACCATTGATACCAAGATTTTCAAAGGCTTTGTCTAGTCTAGATGCCCCATGAGATAGTTTTCAACCCTCATATGTGGCTCCCACCATTAACCCCTCCCCATAAGAGTTAAACCATTGACCTGATGAGGACTAAACCCCATACAAACCAACTAATCTATACCTCGTGTGTATTAATCACTCTTTTGTTACTTTGTCATTATTACCATTCACAAAAAAATGAATGATTATTGTTTTTTTGTGAGATCAAAACATTCATATTTCTCTCAAAAGGATTGGCATACAAAAATGCTTCTAGCTATTGGTCTACCACTCAAGAAATTGGACTAGTAGGATAAATTCATTTTTTTATATTGTTAGTGTTGTTCTATATCTAAGAATTTTATAAATAGAAATATAAAGTATTCCTAATATATAAAGTAAATACTATGTTCACAATGATAATAATGACATTAAAGTAGAGTGTTGTTGCACAAAGCTACCTTGTTTGGGATTAATCCTACAGGAGTGTCCTCTTAGCCTGAGGGTTATGGAACTTTTTCAGTGTCAAATGATGAAACTTTCACGTTTTCTAGGCTCTTTGAAAGTATTATGAATTTTCTATTAAGTTTTTCAACCTTTCCAAGCAACTCCACCATGCATATGATTATCTCTTGTTGTGTGTTTTCCCTGTCAATGAGGACCCTTCCCATTAAGGTTTTTATGTGCCAATAAAGATTAATTGTTTTCTTGTAGAAGGTGGTCCTAGCCCTGGTTCAATTCCCAACATTAGGAATCCACTCCCTTGGTTCTCGTTCTATGTGTCTATTTGGGACAAATCTTCGTGATTTACTGATCCTGCACATCCAAAATGGCCCTTTAAAAAATTATAGGGATTATGTCTTGTTGACGGTGTTGGACATTGCCAACATACAGGGGGTCTCCCCGATAAGAAATCCCAATTAGACCTCACATCATTTGGATTATGATCCCCATCTGTAGTATCGACCCATCCACCATAACAAAAAGATTCGTCTTGGTTTCGACGGATAACATAAGAGATTATATACATAAACCTTGGCAAGCAAGTTGAAATTGTGAAACATCAATTGCAATGTATAAAAGGATACTTTCATGAGGGGGAGACAAAAAGTGAGCCTCTAGAAGGAAGTAATAGTACTAAAATAAGAGAGACACATGTCCAAAGAAATATTTTTTAGTTATCTAGCGAGATAGTTCACATAGACAATGATCATTAAACCACATAAAAAACACCTTCAATAAGATAAGTACTAAGGCCACCGAAATATTTCAATTTTCTTAGTGCATATGAACCAAAAATATATAGAAAACATCTAAATAATAGTCCTAAGACATTCACAATACATGCATGAAAACGTGTTGGCTCATCGAGCTTCAATTATAAGGTGAAAAATCCAAGTACACAACTATAATGGTGAGGCACTAGTTCTAGTAGTGGAACATTAAGTCACTTATTGCTTCTCCAAATAATAGTTTTCTCTTTTATGCCAAGTAGAGAAGCCAAGACTAGCTCTCCAAATCTTAAGCCTCAAAAATCCCTTTGCTTGAGTTATAAGGTTGCTTTTATAACAAGAGGAATGGAAATCCCTATCCTCATGAATATTGGACTACCCTCTTGACTCTTGGACTTATTAATATGTCCTTTGGACTTCTAAACAACTCTTGAACTTCTAAATAACCTTTGGACTTCTCTATGTGACTTTTGGACATATATGACTATGTAACTCTTCATGTTCCACATATGAATCTTAGACTTCCACTCATTACATTTTTTCCTTTTCTTGAGAATACAACATTATACTCCACATGATGATGTGCCATGACACAAGGACAAACCTTGAACACTATGATTACATTTGTACAAGTTACAACTTGACAATGATGATGTGGACTTTATGATAAGGTGGTGATGTCAAGTTGTCTTCCTTGATACTTCATCTTGCATTCCTGATGATAGATCTGATCTATGCTTCATCTTCATGAAGGATCCACTTTGTTGCTTATCTTCATCCTCCAAAGGTCCTTGGATTAGCACTAGAATCATTTTATTCATCATCCAATGTATTTTTTATATTTTGTTCCATGATCTACTTCATGTCTTGATGATAGCTCTCTTTTGTCCTTCTTCTCTGTAGGTGTTTCTTTATGCTTCCTCCTTGATATCTTCTTTGAGAATTACCTTGTCATGCTAGGAATGTACTCCTGAAGGAGAATCTTTCATTTTTTCAATATGCATTCATGCGCTCAAGGAAGCTAAGGAGGACAAAAGGGCGCACACTGAAGGGATGAAGGGTTCAAGTTTTGAGCCTTTGATATGCACTTGTGCACTCAAGACGAAATAGGAGGGTGCAATCCTTTGAGTCGAACAAGTGCACCCAAATGAAGGATTCAAGCTTCGTGATTGCACCATGTGCTCTTTAAGAGTATGATGCATTCTCCATAATTCAAGGGTGCACCATGTTCTCAAAAGGAAGGATGAATACTTCATGCTTCGTGAGGGCACCATGTGCCTTAAGGATTCATTCTTCATGAGTGTTTGATGTGCCTAAGGCTTCGTGCTTCATGAGTGTGCCATGGTCTCTAAGGGAAAGCTTTGTGCTTCATGATTGCTCTATGTGCTTTTAAAGAGATAGAGGAACCTTCATTGTTTCGAAGTGCGCTTCATTGTTTCTAAGTGTGCTCAAAGGATCCTTGTTGTTCTGAAGTGGGATTTTTCACTAAAAATTTGAAGTGTGATTCTTTGTTTCGAAGTGCACTCAATATTGGGAGGGTGCAATTCTCTCAAACAGTGGCTACGTTTTCATCTAGAATTTGCTTTTCATTGAGGGATGCAGCACAAGGATAGGTGACTTATCCTTAGGAAGTACTAATTCACTGTGAGAGGGAAGATACCTTATAAAATACTTAGTTCACAAGTATGGGAGGAAATATATGTTAATGAGGCTCATGAATATGTTATGCTTATCACCTAGTAAGAGGATTAATTCCTTTAGAACTAGCACTTGGCTAAAGGATGAAGAAGAGCTCTCAAAATGGCTATGTGTGGGGCCAATGGAGTAGGAGAAAGAAATGCATCCTAAAACGACTCAAACATGGACTGCAAACGTAATTCCCATCAATGCAAGCCAATGGAATACACAGGACTCATGAACAATAGTCACATCTTAAAACAACAGTGAAGTGACACCTATTTCTAAGTGAAATAGTTGAAATGACACATTACAACACTTAGAACACAAGTTATGATGGAAGTGACGATTGTGGTTGTTGTTTGTGGTTTTTATACCTATTTCCTACACTTTATTTCCCTAGTTTTGATCCTCTTTCCCTCTAGACCAACAAACTTTGCCCTTTTTCTCATTATATACAACCTATTTCGCCACCATGTCATTTTTGTTGAATATAGTGATGCAATATTCCTTTTTGTGGCTAACTGGGGTACGAATTGGAGAAGTCTTTTGGATCCTCTCCTCTTTTTTAGGTGTTTCTTGCAAGGATGAGATTATGGATTGAATAAGCCATGCTAATCTGTCTTACAGTAGGGTGGAGCAGATTGATGTTATACTCTGTATGCTATTACATATTTATGTTACACTTTGTATGTTGTTACAAGTGTTGTTGTTACACTGCGTGTTGTTAAAGGTGACCGATGTTACACCTCAGATGTTGTTACAAAGATGTTGTTACCTAGTGATTGTTGTTACATCCCAAACCGTCATTTGACCGTAGGATGTTGTGCACCGTAGCTGGAAAAGTTGTGGGTACTATTCCACACAACAGCTGTCGGAAGTTACGATATGTTTATAGATCCAAATGGTTGTGATCTTAATCAATTTATTTGAATAGCAATTGTATTTAGGAACAGGTTATAATGATTTCTAATTTATGATCAGCGTGAGAATCGTGATATTCTCATGATTGATCTATTCCTGATTTGGGTATGTAATAACTATAAGAGAAACTTGATCTCTCATGTACAGGGATGACATATATGGCACTGTTATTTGATCTTGTAACTTTTAATTATTTTAATATTGAATACATTATGGTGATGTTGTTACTAGTTCTCATTTGATTCTTTAACTAATATCGTGTTCATTCATGCGCCCCTGTTAGGGAGGAATGACCCCCCTCTTTAGTAGTGACTGCAGTGGTAGAAGTAGTTGTATATTATTGTTTCTTTTATTGTTTATATGGTTTTCTATTATTGCTATATAAAATTTTAGAATATATCCGCTTCAGTTCTAAAATTATGTTATGATGTTACACTTATTTTATTAAGCAGTATGGTAGTTGACTAGCTGGTGTAGTTATTATTTTGGTGTGTGGCGCACCCTTACTCTAGTAATCGTGAAATGTGATTTTATTTATGTAGAGTGTTTTAATTTCTGCATGAATGATTTAATTTCTGCAATTGATTCAGTGGAATTCTTTACCGCTTTTCTATTTTCATTCTTGGTTGCAATGTATCAGCACAAATAGTGCAAACTCCATTGAAACATCAAGACCTACCCTGGGTTGAAAATTAAATGGTTGTAGTCTTGGTCAATTAGGATTGATTAAAACAAACTACATTTTGGCACCATTGTTGGGGATGGTAGTTGACGATACAATCATCCAAGTTGTTTGTTTGATGATAGAGTGTTCCTAGTCCACAATTGTTGGGCGGTAAGACGAGAGGTTAGAACTTGTGCATTGTTGGGTAGTGGGTCCCCCGCATAACACTTTTAGGGCTCAGAGCCCACAACTTTTGGATATTGGTATTGTAAAGGCTCCGGGAAGTGCATGGAGCGTGAGTTGTAATGAGTCAAGTAAAAGGGTAGTCCGCCCAAAAATAAGGTAAAATAATAGAAAGTGAGTCTGCCTGCCCATGGTCCGTGGACCATGAGAATGTATAAATAGAATGAGGATCTAGGTGTAGAAGATAATTTTTTGGTAGGTTTTCAAAAAAGATCTGAAGTGTATGGGTTGTTAATAGTGATAGCCACTCTGAGTCTGTAAGTCTGAGTCGATGGTTGTAGTAGGAGATAGAGGCTCCGTAGTTGTGTGTATGGCGGCCCGGTAGAGTCCACAGCTGTGTGTGCATGGTAGGAAGTGGATTGTAACTAGAAAAAGGCATCAATAAAGATAAGTTGGTTTTGCAATATTTCGTATCTGTTCTATATTCTGGTTTATGCATATGTTTATGGTTTACGATTACGTGTATGCCTATTATGTTAAATGGTAACTGAAAACATTGTGTCTTCTTAAGTAATTCAAGATCTATAATAATATTAAACATAGAAAAGGTAAATTGCACTCGCACTTGTCTTTCAGACCGTGTAAAGGTAGATACTTCGAATAGATGGTTGTAAGGAAGTAGTGTAGCACGTAAGATCAGTTCACAAACTTCTATACCTCATCAAGACATCCCTAGGGTGTGGAAACTTGGTTCCAGCACCCTCCCATACTACCTTGGGTGAGACCTCAGTCTGCGCTCCACAGACTGTTGCCGAAAGGGCTGGTAGTTTCAAGATTTGTTTGGCTAAACATTTCTGAACCTGGATCAGGCCCCAATAAGCCAACAAATGGTTCCATTGCTAGGACTGGGATCTGCCTAAGGGATGTCTAATGTTGGAACATTAGAATCCTATGAAGAAAGAAATTGAAGATTGGTTGGATCAGAAGTTGCACTAGTTCGTAATAGAGGAAAACAAACACCACAGATATCTGAGAAGAGGTGGTTGGATCACTTCATATATACAAAAATCCATGAGATCTTCTTCGCGACCTTCTCTTCAGAACTGTATGATTGGATCACGAGGCTAGCAGACATCCAGGGAAGGTGGAAGTCCAATCAACCCATAGTGTGGACTCTAGAGTTGGTGTGCAGGCTAGAGGCATTTGAAGATAAGATCGTGCGGGCCGTAGACCATTGGCTGGATCAGATAATAGGAGGGTTTATCATTGAATTTGCAATAGACAGAACTTTCAACTACAGTGAAGCAAAACGATGTTTTCTCAAGGGGCCGCAAGTTGAGTACATCAAGTCTTTGAATACCTAGATTAAGATGTTGTTATGTGAAAAACAGGTGATGCGACTACATTAATGAGTGGAACGATGCGGACAGGAAAGGTCTACAAAGGGATCGAAGGGTTAGGAAACACTCCTTTAATTTCACCTCTGTGAGCAAGTGAGGAAGAGTGCGCTTGGGTTTCTCCCAGGAGTGCAGTCAGTTTGATCAGGAAATGCATTCTGTAGTTATCATCCCTGCTAACGATACCACTCCTGTCACCTTCTTCACCTCCATCTTCAACCACACTGCCTCCACCAAACCATCAGTTTAGCATGGTGAGCGCGATCAAGTTGCCTATATTTAGAGGAGTAGGGAACAAAGATCCAGATCATTTTTGGTTTGTATTAAGAGCAGTGTAAGAAGCGCATGAGGTTACGGATGATAACATTAAGAAGGCCACATTGGTAAGTGCGCTGCAGGATCACGTGCTAACATGGTATATCAAGCACTCGAATGATCACCCAAATGCCAAAATAGCAGAGATCCAGATTGCAATGAACAGAGAACTTAGCTGGCTGAGGTTGGAGATGCAGTCGATCATTAGATTCAAGGAGATTGTGATGCTTCCAAGTGAAACCCCCTGGGATCTGGATCAGAGGCTGAAAAGTATGATTCGTGAGGCTAATATGACACTAACAGATGCACAACATTGTGCATGGTTTTTGGCATCTTTGACGCCACACCTGAGGACGACGCTATCACAACAGAAGCTCTCAACCCAGGTAGAGGCATTGGAAATGGCAATGAGGTTTCATGAAACACTTATACAGGATCCAGGGTTGGGAGTCCAACAAATCCACATACAACTACAAAACCTATGCTTGGAGATGAAAAGTTTTAAGTAGGATAGGGCGCCCTGGCCAGAGGCACGCAAAGAAGTGTGGTGTATGAAATGTAAAGGCCAGGGTCATGACAAGGGTCACTTTCCTTTATTCACGAACTATTTGGTGGGAGGGGGGCCGATTCCATTAAGATCGGAGCCATAATCAGGACCAAGTGCGACACCCGCGCTCTGGTGCATGATTTTTCAGGAGGGAGGAAAGCACGCGACGGACAACTGTCACCTGTTGTAGAAGTATACCCAGACTCTGCAGCAACTGTACTATAATTTCTATAGATCAGTGGGTCATGATGAGTAGACATGTCGGAGCTATGAGCTAATGATGGATAGGACCCAAGCTTATCGAATGCAGATAGAAACGCGAGGCCTCGATCCAGCTGCAGCAATCACACGGGGGGTATTTCAAGGGCGAGGTTGAGGATGAGGAGGAATGGGATTCGGATGAGGGCATAGATAGTTAATATACTATAATTTTAGAGGACCTAGGCACTGTGCATACGACTGTATGAATCCGACTAGAATATGTTGCCTATATTGTTATCAGTTTGATCATGAAGCAGTAGATTGTCCAACATTGATCGCACGGATGTGCGAGGAAGGGATACTATTGTCTACTCCAACTCAAAATATATAAATGATGAGGTCTGAAGCATGTGAAGAAGACCCCAATTTGAATAAAGTGCTTAGAAGTGGCACGACTACAGGGGAAGATAAGGGAAAGCAACCCGAGGACAATACATGGGTTCATAAGTGATCTGGTATTCACCCTATGAGTGACACTAGTTAAATATTTAGTTAACAAAAAGGTAT
The DNA here is from genome assembly GCA_000404065.3 of Pinus taeda. Lineage (NCBI taxonomy): Eukaryota > Viridiplantae > Streptophyta > Pinopsida > Pinales > Pinaceae > Pinus > Pinus taeda. The sequence goes on along the minus strand of APFE031090109.1, from coordinate 14,138 downwards.
TATAGACTCATGTGCTGGTGTGTGTTCTGTGTTATTTAAGAAATGGATCGATCAGATTACCAATACACAGACATTTCAAATGGAAAGACAACAGAGAAATATAGCATACAATCAAGAAGACACAAGCAATTTTAATAAGGAGTTCACCCTATTCTCCAGGGCTACGTCTCCGGTCCAGCTTTCAGTGGTGTCATTGTTTTATTGGTTCTTTGAGCAGAGAATTACAATACAGGAGCTCAAGGTGAGTTCTCGTGAAGTAGGTTTTCTTGGCATAGTGGTTTCTTGGATTTCCTAAGCCACTAGAGTACACAGACTCTTCTTTTTCCTACTAGCTCTGTGACCTTCTGGCCTACAGTGGAAGGAGCCAATGTGATGCTCTATCCGGATAGATTCCTCCATGGGATGGCTTGAATTTCTCAAGCTCTGGTGCCTGATGCTGCCACTGGTCAGCTCGACACTCTGTCGATCTCTACTTTTTCTTAATTGCCTCTTCTCTAGGTTTTGTCTCTCAATGTTCAACTATTCCACCCTATCCATTCTGTTTCGCTGTTCATGGCTTTTAGCCATTTGAACTCATGCTTGCTCGGTTCCTCTTCTGCCTCTGTCGATTCACCTTATGTAGCTACGCTTGGAGTTCCCTATGCGGCGTTAGCATGAACACTTAGGGAGTGGCCACATGTCCTCATCGGGACAGCGCCAGCCTACTCGTCGATTCATTTCTTCAGTTACGTCGTGGATGCATTCTTCCTCCACCATGGTAGTCAAACAAATTCCAAATCCCTTTAGAATGCGGCTTAATTCCTTGTCGATTCTGCTTCCTCCATCGGGTGTAACCTCAGCCATTTGATCTGGGCTCCTCTAGATCCAACGTCATACGCATGTCCCGTGTGGTTGAATTGCTCGATTGATAGCGCGCGATCAATGGTGATTTTCTCTCTCGTCCGTCGCCACACATCGATCATTGAGTGGGATCACTCCCCTCTCCTCCAAAACTATTTACTATTTGAGGGTGCCCCAATCAATATCACCGATTTTCCAGAGCGCGGGTCCCACCTTCGCACGTTAGCACTTTTCATTCCTCCGCCCGTGGTTCTCTGGCTCCCAACACAACCGAGTGCTTAATGCTCCTCCATTTTGGCCTTGTTCACACAACGATGTGCGATTAGCGCTAGGTGCTAATCGCAAATCACCTCATTTTCCCCATCCGGGGCTCCTAGGGGCTACTTTGACCTCCTGCACAATCTCCATGGGCCTCGGTTAGCGTGCTTTGACCGAGGTCCTCATCGTTCCACGCTGGCTACCATTGCCACTGGTTCAGGGTGTTTTTGATGCTGTTTTGGATTCCTTAAAGATTTGTTTCATCCCGATACAGTCATGGTTCTTTGACAGTCTTTTATGGATCCAATTCGGATCACGGCCTTCCCACTGAAAGAGCTTTTGGACCACCAAAAGTTGGTTTTCTTCAAGTATCAACTAAGTGAGGAAACTACTGTCTCACTTGCCCAATCTCAATCCACTTCGCACTGCTCGACTTTGAACCTTTAAGCCCAATCCTGAGGTATTCCACTTTTCCACTGCGCGTTGTCCTTACCTTCTTGTCCAACACTGTGTCTTCCCATAATTCATTAAGACATTCAGGTTGCAAGTCATCAACAGAAGGTAATTGACTCTACTCTTCAGGGTCCTCAATCATTGAAGGTTCAAACAACCTCAAGCAATCTGCGTTCACAACTAAGTAGATGTGCACGTAAGCTAGTAGATCAAGGCAAAAATCATTTTCGCCAATATTCTCAAGTATCCTGAAGGGTCCATACCTGATAGTTTTTAGCTTTTTACTTTCACCTTGAATCCTGTCCTTGCTGATATACAGCCAGACTTGGTCTCCAACTTGAAAACTATGCTCCATCTGATGCTTATCATGCCTAGCCTTGTACTTGGCCTGGCTCTTTTCCAGCTATTTCTATACTGCATAATGGATCTCCTGGATCTATTCAATGAACCTAGTTGCCTTGTCCACATCACTGTGTCTATCAACCATGGTATCTTTACCAAAGACAAAATCCAAAGGAGACCTTGGTATGAAACCAAAACGGGTCTCAAAAGGAGATCTCTGTGTAGAAGAGTGTTTGGCTTTATTGTAAGCATGTTGCACATAACACAAGTGTTCATCCCAAAGCTTAGGGTGTTTGCTGCAATATCCTCTCAATAACTGGATCAGCGTCTTGTTAACTACTTCTGTTTGGCCATCTGTTTGTGGATGAAAAGCCATAGTTTTCTTTAATTTGGTGTCCATTAGTTCCCACAGACTTGACCAAAACTTCCCCACAAATCTAGTGTCTCGATCAAATACAATAGAAGTGGCAATCCAAAATGAACCCATACATGTTCAAAGAACAACATTGTAGTTTGTTCAGCTGTAATCTGTTTACTACAGGGTATCAAAATACACATTTTGCTGAACCTATCCACAATAACACATAGATAATCATGACCTTTCCTAGATTTGGGTAGTCCTCCAATAAAATCCATGGAAATGCTTTCCCAAGGGTGAGAAGGAACTGGCAATGGAGTGTACAAGCCTAGTTTTCTATTGCTGGGCTTGCTTTTCGCATACATAACACATCCCTTTACATATATAGAAACTGTCTCACTCATTCTCGGCCAATAGCAGAACCTTTGTAGCTGTGCAACAATTTTACTTACCCCAAAGTGACCTAATATATAGGAGTTGGTCCTTCATGTGATAGTACAATTCTTCTATTCTTCTGCCTTGACTCAAAGTTGCATACGCATCTTTCAATTCCATGTCCTGAGCATATTGTTTCATGTAGCTTTCATGCAACACAAAATTATGCTTAAGTATGGTAGATGCATTTATAATGGGTCTAGATAACATGTCCGCAACCTTGTTATGTATGCCCTTTTTATATCTGATGACTAAATGAAACTGTTGTAGAAAACCTATCCATCTGTAATGTCTTGATTGCTGCAACTTAGTTTGGGAGTGTAGGTATTGAAGTGGTTGATGATCAGTATGTATTACTGTTTCTTTGCCCATTAAGTAATGTTTCCACTTTTCACACTTTGAACTAATGCATACAATTCTTTATCATATGTAGGATAGTTAACTACTATAGGATTAAAGGTCTCAGAATGATAACATATGGGTTTACCGTGTTGTGTCAACACTGCTCCCATGGCATAGTCACTAGCATCAGTTTGGATCTCAAAGGGTCTTTGTAGATCTAGCAGTGCTAGTACCGGTGATGTACTAATTCTTTCTTTCAAGGTGTCGAAGGCTTTCTGTTGTTTGCCTCCCCATTGAAACACCTTGCTCAATCCTATTAAGGCATGTAAGGGAGCTGCAATTGAGGAAAAATTTGAAATGAACTTCCTCCAATATTGTGCTGCTCCTAAGAAGCTTCTCACTTCTGTAGCAGACTTCGGTTTAGGCCAGTTTACAATGACTGCCACTTTAGAGGGATTTATTTTCAATTCACCTCCCCCTACTATGTGACCCAAATAATTTAGAGAGGTTTAGCCAAATTCACATTTGGAGATTTTAACATAAAGTTTTTCTCTTTTAAAAACATCTAATGTCTGCTTAACATGCCTTAAATGTTCTTCCCACGTTTTACTAAAAATCAAAATGTCATCCAGATATACAATAACGAAATCATCATTCATTAATCTCATGAAAGTAGCAAGGGAATTGGTCAAGCCAAAAGGCATAACCAGCCATTCATACAATCCCTGCTTTGTTTTGAAAGCAGTCTTCCATGCATCTTGCTTTGCAACTCTGGCCTGATGGTATCCACTGTGCAAATCCAACTTGGTGAAATAAACAACTTCCTTCAATTGATCTAGAATATCATCTATGCAAGGAAGGGGATAATGATTTTTGATTATTATCTTATTCAATGCTCGGTAGTCAATGCACATTCTCCATGAACCATCTTTCTTTCTCACCAAAACGATTTGTGACCCACATGGTGATGTGCTAGGCCTGATGAGCCCTTTCTCAAGCAACTCCTGCACCTGCCTCTTGATTTTAGCATTCTTTAAAGCAGATAACCTATACATCCCCATGTTAGGCAATGGAACATCTTACTACAAAATAATATCATGTACTATTCCCTTTTTGGGTGGCAGATCTTTAGGTTCTTGGAATAAGACATCATATTCTAAAACAATCTTTTCTATATCAGCTTGCTGATCAGCATTACAACCCTCAAATACATTGGTTTTATCAGGTTTCTTTTCCTTTACAACCATGAGTAGGAAATGTTTTCATGAATTTATCATTCTTTTCATCTGTCCTAAGTTTATGAGAGTATAATTATTCTTGAGCTTGTGAGCTCTTACAAAGTATTCGATTCCACCTTTAACAAGTAGATACGTTTTCTCAGCTTTATAGAGAATAGCCTTTCTATCATACAAGTAAGGACTTCCTAAAACAATTCCACATATATCCAAAGGAATTACATCTAACTCAACCTCATCTACAAATGCTGACCCAAAAGAAAACTTGAGTTTGCACTGTCTAG
>APFE031090095.1:49463-111059 GCA_000404065.3 Pinus taeda | reverse complement strand
AGGAGGAGCTCATCTGGATCAGCAAGGCTGGACTGCTACAACAAGCATTGGACCTAAGGTAAGATCGGAAAACACTTGGTTTTTCATAGAATAATGTATGTTTAGAGAAGGATTGCTCTTGTTTGGTTTGTTTGTCACTAGAGAGTCTTAGACTCCTAGGGAGGTTAGGTTTGTCCGCAAAAATAACTCTTTCCGCATGACACTCCCCATGAAACAAATTTTTAAATGGATGCACGGATGTTGAGAAAATGAAAAAATGGTTGAAGATGATGGAGACCAATTTCTTGAAAACCATGCATTGGAATTTGCTAAAATTGCTTGAGCATGTTACCATCATCCATATTCATCTCCCCCTAAAACAACTTGGCAAATGGATGCATGGTTTTCAAGTTATGGCAAAAACAAATTTATGTTCTATGTATTTTTGTATCTTGTAGTAAAATAGAGCATCCTGTAGTTTTTTAGGACATCAAGCAAACTGAATGGTAGAAACTTGATAATGATGGGTGGATTGTAGAAATATATGAGGGTGATGGATTGGCATGGCCTTGGTCTTGTTGGATCATTTGAGCAAAGGAGGAGAAAGTCAAAATTTCACTTCTTTAGACTAGGATTGAACAATTTTCCTTTTGGTACCAACTTGTTCTTGTTGCTTACAGATATAGGAGAGTACATGCATTAATCAAAGAGATGCATGGAGCAAGGATTTCTTTTATTTATTTTTCTCTTTTTTCTTCTAGGCCTACTAGCCACCTCAATGAGGTTTTCAACTAGTAGGTCTTCCTAGGCCCTTCAAAGGAAGTTTTCACCTAGGATATTTTTTTTTCTTTTTTCTTTTTCCAACCCATTGACTACCTCATGGAGGTTTTCAATCAATGAGCCAATTTGGGGTGCCTCCAACGAGGTTTTCACCTTAGATTTTTATTTTTTTCCTTTTATTTTTCATTTTGTTTTTCTTCTACCCTACCCTACTTGGAAAACAAAATCACTTTCAATTATAAGAATACTTCCAATGGAGCCATGGGCACATCAAGATGACAGACAAAATGATGTGGAGGCTTGAAATGTATGCATTGACATACACCTAGATTTCAGAGACCAAATGATTTGACTTTGAAAGGATCAAGCATAGTTGAGGAAGAGAGTGATGTTGCAACTTAGTGACTGTCTGGAACCATATTTCAATATAGTTGTGATGTCCTTGGTCCTTTTGCTGATCTAGATCATTCTTCATGTCTTCTTCCACCATGACCTTCAAATCTTCCTCTTTTTGCTGATTGTTCTCTTGAATACATGGAGGATTTGATGGTAACCATGAGGGAGCTTTCTCAATCTCTAATTTTGATGTTTGTTTTTCATCAATTGCAGCCCATGATTCTTTGACCTTCTCTTTGGAATCTTCCTCTTTTGGATGTAGTCCTCCAATGATATTAAGAGAATCTCTTTTTTGCAATACTCTTCCTGGGCTATGGTGAATACCATTGATCTCAAGAGGAGATGTTTGGAAGTGTTGTACCTCAGCATTGTAAGTGGGTTGAGGTACTTCAATGTGTGCATTTGGAAATGGTGGTATAGGTAGTTGAGTGGGAGTGTATATTTGAGATGGATGTGGATGGGGTTGTGGTTGTGGTGGAGTTGAATGGTAGGGATAACATGGAGTTGTGTATGGAGGATATTGAGGAAAATATTGAGGATAGTGTGGATGACTACCATAAGTTCCTTTCCAACCTTATTTCCAAGATTGGTTTTGGGGTTGGGATGGCCAATGTTGCCGAAGAAAAGGTGTGTTCCAATTATTTTGAGGTGGATATGCATAAGCTTGAAATTGAGAATTAGGTTCTTGCATCATATCAAGCTGAATAGGTTGCCATGGTCCTCTTGGAGCTACATAACATTGTTGCATTGACAATTGACTCACTCCATTGTTCTCTTGGTGAACTTCCTTCAACCTTGGTAATGAGGAGCAACATTTAACATCATGTGATTCTGCATGGACAACACAAAGATATTCTTTTTTCTCATTTTGTATTCTTAACATTTCTACTTGTTTGGTTAGATTGCTAAGAATTTATATTTTAAAGTCATCAAATAAATTTCCAAGTTTAGCTTGACTTACTGACCTTGATGTTGATTTACGTACTCTTGCTTTTCCTCTTGATATGTGTTGGCATGTTTCACAAATTTCCTCAAATGATAATTGATATACATCACCTATACTTAGGATATTAAGGAGATCAGTCCACTCATCCTTAATTTTTCTAAGTAAGAGGGCTTTTAGTGTGTCAGATCCTAAATGATGTAGCTTTTCCCTCTTAAGATTATACATGAACCTCTCTATTAGATCCTCCAGACTCTCATATTTTCTTTGATTCATTCTAAGATTCATTCTAAAAATTTCTTCTTTAATATCATGATCTTTATATTTTTCTAGGAATATCTTTTTCATATCATTCCATGATCTTATTGAATTAGCCCCTATACTCATGAACCATTTAAGAGCTCTATCCTTCAATGTTGACGGAAAAAATCTCAATTTTTGAGTTTTTAATAAGTAACCATAAGATCTACAAACAATGTCAAATTCAAAGTGAAAGGTTTCCAAATCCTCTAACCTTAAACCATGAAATTTTGGAAGAAAAGATGGAGGGATGTTCTTCATGTGCACACTTCCATCAGTATCTTGAACGGGAAATCTGATAGGATCTTCCTCATTGTCATCGTCACCATCAATTTCTTCTACATTCTTCACCATATCCTTCTTCTACTTGCAAAAGTGAATGGTGATATGGCTCTTACTACACCATGTGATCAAATGGGGGGCTGGGTTGGTGTTGGAGAATTTTGTTTTCGTTTTTATGATTGAATGAAAAGTATAATGCAATGCAATTTTCTAATTTTTGAAATTAAATATGCCTAATGAAAATATTTTTTTTTTGTTTTTTCAAATAAATGAATCAACTAGGGAAGAAAACAATGCATACTTTGACACCTCCCTAGAAGCGGTGGCAAAAAGTGATGAGCCTCGATATTGCAACAAGAATGCTACAATTCTCAAGGCTACCGACTTTAATTATCAACCTGGGGTTCGTACAAACTTAAGAGGTATCGGCACTATATGTACATCATAAAATGTATCCTTCCTATGTTGTCATAATGTAATGGAGTGTATGTACTGAATTCAAATCTTAAACTAATTGAAGAAAATGAAATGTTTGAAATGGAACCTTATTCTATTGCAAGAAAGAAAGTATAAGGAAAGAGAATGAAATCAAATGCTAAAACACACCATTTTCTAACTAACTCCTAAGAGTATTTGCTTCAGAAGAATGCTAATTTAACATGTATTCAATCCTACTATCCTAAGCATGCAGATTCAAACCATCAAACCTTCCACTTTTGTGCATGTAAACGAATAAAATAATTTTGTTTTCATTTTTGTCTTTTTCATGTGAGAGTGTGAAAGTTGATCTCTTTTGGTGATGTGGCGGGTGGCTTGGAGATGATGGTGAATGGTCAGAAGGCTTGGGAGACAAGTAGGGACCCTTTTCTAGCTTCCTGGAGGATTTTTCCTCATTTCGGCCTCAAAACATGCTTTCTTACGGGATGTTACAATGATTTCTTACAGGATCCCCTGATTTCCTAGAGGATGCACAAATTTACAATAATTCATCAAATGACCATGAAAATAAAATTCAAATTGAATGGGACAAATTTGGAATTAACTAGGATGTCTTAGGTCCCTATTCCAAGTGGAATCACTCAAAAATACCTATGTTAACCCATGCAAAAAAAATAAAAAACCATTACTACTTGAAAATCTAGGAATTTCAGAACCAGTCAGCTAGTAAATCTAAAAAATGCCTAACCAAGTCAAGTGAAAATTCAATGGGGTAATTTTTGTTACGAAATAAAATGTTTTTTTGATATAATTCAAATGTAATCAATTTGATTTAAGCTTGTTAGCATGCTTTAAAAAATAACATAAATTTACAGTTCTTTGCTAAAAAGAAGGCCCAACAATCTAGATTTCGGAATAAGAACACTAATCCAAGCAACTCAATGATTATTATAAACTTCAAAAGATTTTCCAAGGATGAAATAATTCTTTTGATCTTGCAAAAGTACTTATGTCAACCATTTAAGTCAATCCTACAACAAGAAATTATTAATACTAAATGCAGAAATAGAAAGACATAAAAACTAGAGATGCATGTGAATAAGCAACGAAAAGAAGGAAAGAAAATTATACAAAAGGGCTCTAAGGTTCCTAGGATGGCCAAGCCCAAGGAAAATCTGAGACTTATGGAGGAGAACAAGATTTAGAAGCTGAACATGACACTAATATTTATTATTTTCACCAATAAATTTACACCCCTACAAGAAAATACAATGGAGCTGCAAAACTACAAGCTATCTCCCCAATAACACTAATTAAAATCTATCTCTAGAGGAAAATTCGACTTGGTACTTATAAAAAATGATTAATAATCATTCCCCATGAATGGAGGAAGCTTTCCCCACCAATATCCCTTGATTAGTGGATCTAGTCCCCAATACTAGGAATTTGCATTAAATGTCAGGGAACACATTCCTAGATTTTCTCAATAATTCCCTAGAGGAAAATTTGACTTGCTACTTATACAAAACGAATAATAATCATGCCCCATGGATGGAGGAATCTTTCGCCACCGAAATCCCTTGATTAGTGGATCTGCTCCCTTGATTGGTGGATCTGCTCCCTTGATTAGTGGAACACATTCCTAGATTTTCTCAATCATTGGAGTTCCACAATTTGTGCCATAATTCCATAATATCTTGTTGAATTTATTATTTATTATTGATCCTCCAATAGTAGGGAACAAGTCCCTAAATTATCTCCTCATCCAACTCTTCATAATCTGCCCAATATTCTCATAATATTCCACAAAAATAAATATTATTAAGCACAAATATTCAAATATTCATAAACCTTTCCAATGAATATATTAAAGTTAAAAATAAATTATCTAATGCAAAAGGAGAGGTTTAATGTGTTCAACGATGGTCATAGGCCTTAATTTATGTTTTAAATTAGAGGCATGCGCCTTAATTTATGTCTAATTTAGAGGCCCATCAAGTGGTTGGTGGTTGGAATTGATGTCAACCTGGGTGTTGGGAAGGGGTTCCCCCAAGGACAATTTTGGGGTTAAAATACAATGTTTTGGGACAAATTTTGTAATAAAATTGTAAAGTCTCCACATTTTGTGGTCGCGGAGTGCGAAGGTGTCAAGAGTCATAAAGGGTTGCCTGTCCTTATTTTGTAAAATGTAAAGTCTGGTGTAAAGATCCACCCATGGTATACGGACCATGGGATTGTATAAAAAGGAGCTAAGTAAGTAAGCTCTAAGTAGTTGGTAGACAAGTTTTGGAGTCTTGGTAGAGAAGTCTAAGTGTTTCCGGTTTTAGCGTAGGTAGAGGCTCTACAGCTGAGTGCACAGAGGCCTAGGGTGGAAGTCCGCAGTTGAGTATGCGGACCCATGTAGCTGTTTGTGCAACGCAGATATAGTCTGTATTAAACTGAAGATATCAATAAAGAGAAGTATTCTAGAAATTCTGTGTATTTATTTCTTGTTACTGCATCTGGTTATATTACATTTTGGTTTTAATTTACAATGTTTATGTGATTATATTGGTTAATTGAACGCAAGTAAGAATATTAGTTACACGATGCTAACTATGATTGTTTAGTAAGATAAGTAAAACACTTAAGATAACTTGGGAACCTATACAATACACTGTCTTAGCAATGTGAAAGTACCTAGATCGCGGATTAAGGTTGCACGAAGGATAATTGTACACCTTCACGGAGTTATTGAAGGGTAGAATAAACAGGTAGATTGACAGAGCCCTAAAGCTTAGTGACCTGTGCGAAAGTAGGAACAAAGGGTATAAACCAATATCACGACCATATTAGGGTGTGGAAACTCGGTTCCAGCATCCCCCCGTACTGCTTCGGGTGAGACTTCGGTCCACGCTCTACGGGATGATGCCGAAAGGGCCAATAGTGTAGGGATTTGTTTGGCTAACTAACGTTGAACCTGGGTCATGGCCCACAAAGCCAACAAATTGTTCCATTGTCAAGACAGGAATCTGCATGAGAGATGTGTGATGTCGTATCACTAGAATCCAACTAAGAAAGAGGTCGAAGACTAGTTGGATTGGAAGATCCATGAATTTGTGACACATGAGAACAGAAATCCACGGTTGACAAAGGAACAGTGGCTGGACAGGTACCTGTATATAGAAATCCATGAGATCTTTTTATGTTCCTTTCTGGTTGAGCTATACGAGTGGATCACGAAGCTAGCAGATAGCCAAGGAAGGTGGAGACATTACGGTCCTATTGTCTAGACCCTAGAGTTAGTACAGAGACTAGAAGCCTCTAAGGATAAGATCGCCCATGTTGTCAATCATTGGCTCAATCACATCATAGGAGGATTTGTGACTGAATTCACAGTCGATACCTCAGTTAGTTACATCGAGGTGGAGTGACGCTTTTTCAAAGGTCCACATGGTAAGTACTTGAAGCCTTTAAATACCTAGATTAAGATGTTATTGTGCAAAAAATGGGTTATGCATCTACATTGATGTTCAGAGCTACGTGAAGTGGAAGGAATTACAGAAACAAAGGAAGAAAGGGTCCTAAATAGAGTCCACTTATTTCACCCCCGTTGAGTGACGAATAGGGAGTAGCATAGGCTTCTCTGTGAAGTGCAGTTTAATTAACAAGACAGGGATTCTCGTGACTGCCACCTCCACCTACACCACCTCTAACTTCACCACTGTCACCTACAACTTCACCCATACTGTTATCAATTAGAAATTTCTCAAGGTTAAAGAAAGAAATCACCGAGGTAACCACAAACCTACTTTGGAGATTAGGATCTAGCCTTCCTAATCTCAGAGAGGGCTCTCTCTTTTTTATTTAAATTTGTTTAGTTATTTGATTTTAGGCTAGTTATGTAAGCTTGACTGTGTTTTGATTTGAATTTGGATGGTGGGATCACTTACTTAGATGAAAAGAGGTTTGATTTTACCATTGGGATATGGAGTCAATATCAGACAAAGTGGACTAGATTATGTTCTAAAAACAATGTCTACAGGACAAGATAGGTGAGTTATTACAGACCTCAAAGGCTGGATGGTGAAGTAGTTTATAATTGGATCTAGGGAGAAATTAAGGGTTCCTTAGGCCGGATTATGAAGAGAATGAAAGAGGTCAACCGGGATGGGAGAGCAATTAAGGGTTCTCAAATCCAGATATCAGAGGAAAGCATATAAATGACTAAATGTGCAAAACAAAGTGTACTTAAACAATTTCTGAGTGATATTTCTAGTTAATTCATTCAAATTTGGATAACATTTAAGTTTATGAAACACATAAGAAAGTAACAAAATGAGACAAAGAAGATACTTCACTACAAATAGCTCATGTCATGAATCCTGTAATGCAATTCTTTTATTAGTTGGTGTAGTCTGTTGACTTGAATATTGGTACAATCACCCTTAGGTTTAAGATCAAAATAACTCTACAAATGTATAGTAACCCACACTCCACCCTCAATACTTCAAATTATGAAGTATTTATACAAAAATTAATACAAAATATCCTATAAATTGAATAGGATTTATTCTAGGAATAAAATATCTAAATGCTAAAATATAGTGACACCTTTCAAATGACTAAAACTTGTTGCTATTATTTAGGTTTTGTTGTCTTTTAGTCTTTGATCTATTTCCCTTTAAGTTCCTTAGCTGTTTGGTCTTCACGCTGGATTTCATATTTAATTATGACCTTTCATCTGCCTCCTCTATTTAGTCTTTTAACTGTATGCTCTGTCACCTACTTTCATTTTTACCTTTTACTGTAAATATTACTCACTCTTTCATGTTTTTGTGTTTTTAGTAAAAATGATTTTTACTAAAAGACATGTAGAATACAAAATGTTTCTTGGAGAGTAGTTTGTAAGAATCTTTTTTTGTGCTAGTAAAAATGATTTCATCTCTACTTTAACCATTACTTCCTCTGTGTAAATGATTTCTTCCTGCTTTATGATAATTTTATTTTCCTTCTAAACTGACAATTTTTGGTCTCGAGAGAGCGATGGTGCACTGAGGAACTAGGGTTCCTGATAGACCCTTTCACGGCGCACAGACTGATCTCATAGCTTTACAAGCCCAAACAAAATTGTCAGGACTAACTCTATGACTCTGAACGTAGAGGACAATGAATGGTCCACCGGGGGAGGCATCAGTGCCTTCCCCCAAAAATTACAACAATGAAAACCAAAATGAGAGCGGAACTAAGACTGCAGAGAAGGCTGAGGCATGGCCTGCGTAGCAGTCGGAGAAGAATGAACAAAAAGATTTGGAACACAAGAAGTCAAACAAACCAGCAAAATCTGGCACACCAAAGAAAGCTTCATCACCCACATGCAAGCTCATTGCCATGGAAAGGCCCAAGATTGAGCTACCTATTCACAGGATCAATGTGTAAATACAATCTATGAAAGATCATGCCCTGATTGGAAAATTCATAGGTTTCTGGCCAACTGAAAAATCACTGCAAGGCTGGATCACCTCGAAATGGAAGCCCAAGGGTCATGTAACTCTACAGCTAGGCCCTAAGGGCTTATTCATAGCCGCATTCAACTGCCTTGAAGACTGGAACCAGGTCCTGGATGGGGGACCTTACTTCTTCAATGCAACAAGTCTTTATCTTCAAGATTGGGTCGAAAGATTCAACCCTGATAAGGAAGATTTCAGCTGGGTGCCATTCTAGATCCATTTGTACTCACTTCCACTAGAATACTGGGATGAGGACTTACTAATAGCCATAGGCAATGGACTATGTGAGTTCATAAAGGCAGCAAAGGAAAGTAAGCTTCGAATATACACATCCTATGCATGGATCTGCGTTTACATGAAGTTAGGCCATGCGCTATCAGACATGGTAAGTCTTATTCACGACGAATTTGAATGGATTCAACCCCTTGACTATGAACATGTACCCTTTCGTTGCAGGAGATGCCATGGCCACGGTCACCACTTTCATGTTTGTCCCTTAAAAATGATGCCTAAAACCATAGAAACTGGAAACAATTCGAATCTAGAAGTCTTTACCAAGGTTATCAGTAAGAAAAGGAATAACAAAAAACCTCCCTCAGCACCCAAAAACACTGCTCCTTCTTTTGCTTTTCCTTCCTCCAACAACAACTTTGATATTTTGACAAATATAGAATAGCTCGAATCAGAAACACCTATGCAAGCAAACTCAAGCTCTGTTCCGTCCACCCCTCTATCCCCCACTCTCATCCAAGATAACACCAATCATCCTTCAAAAGCTATCCCCTCTGAAAAGTCAACCTCAGATTCGCAACCCAACTCTAACCCTATTAAATAAAATTCCCTATGGTCTGATAAAAGTATGGACATCGATGATACTCAGGCAGAACCCTCTCAGCGACCAATGCACCAGGAAGGAGGAAGTCAACATAGCTTAATGGAAGAGGAACCAGAAAGCTTTGATCTTAGGGAAATAGACATTTTCAGTCTAGAGCAAGCCTGCAAAAGGAAAGAGTTCGACACAATACCAGAAAGATAACTAGAAAATTTGGAAGTAGTGCTCACAAGAGTGCATCAGCGCAATACTCTAGGCATACATCAAGGAGGCAAATGGGATGGGAAACATATCATTAAAGATGGGAAGAAAAGAGGTAGAAAGACAGATCTACAACATAACATATTAATTGGGGAAACTCTAGAGGAGTCAGGAAGATGCTCCAAGTTGACCAAATATTACTGATCCCTACCTACTAGTCAACCATGAAGCTTATCTCATGGAATGTAAGAGGACTTAACAGTCCCGGGAAGTATAGAATGCTGAAGAACATGATCCAGCAAGAACACCCATACATTATATTCATGCAAGAAACAAAATGCAGCACCAGTACCCTAGAATCCATATTATCTAAAGCCTGGGCAGGCTATCAAACAACAACAGTTGACGCTACCGGTGCTTCGGGAGGATTAGTTATAGCATGGAACTCTCATCATATATCCTTATTAGATTTCCATGCTTCACACTATTTCATTCAAGCAATGTTCACCTGATCGACACCAATGTACATGGACACTTAACCAATGTTTACTTCCCTTAGGAAAGTACGCAAAAGTAAAGCAATTAGAAACATTGAAGATCCTTAACGCTCCAAGAGCTTATCCACTTTGGATAACGGGAGGAGACTTCAACATGATCACATGGTTGGAGGAAAAACTAAGAGGCAGACAAAAGTTGGAGAAAGAAAGAAATGACTTCAAATCATACATTCAACACAATAGTCTAATGGACTTACCTTTTGACAACGACATCTTTAGTTGGAACAACAAAAGAGCCGAAACTCAGCAAATAGATTCCAGGTTGGACAAATTTCTAATTTCAGACAAATTTTTTCATCTTGGTGGTGATATAAACGCATCTATCCTAACCTTAGCTGGCTCAGATCATTGGCCCAGTTCTTTACAATGGAAAAATCTAGGAAACTCCAAAAAAAAACCATTCAAGTTTGAAGCTTTCTAGCTTACTCACCCTAAGTTCAATACAGTGGTCAAATCAGCTTGGGAAAGTTTAATTCCCAACGAAGACTCACTTATGTACCAATTCCAGCAAAGACTGAAATATATCAAAAAAAAAAAATCAAAATATGGAACCATACCACCTTTGGCAACATCTTTCAAGAGAAAAAAGCCCTTGAGCAGAGCATGACAGAGCTACAGTAGAAGATCATCCTAGAAGGTAGAACAGAGGAGTATGCCAAGCAGGAAAAAATATTACTAACACAACTAGATGAAAGAGGCAAACAAGAGGAACTGATATGGAGACAGAAGTCAAGAATCAGATGGCTAAGAGAAGGGGAACGAAATCCCAAGTTCTTCCACTGCATAACTATACAAAGAAGAATGAACAATACAATCTCACACATTCAAAACTCTCAGGGAGACAAATTGGAAAAACATGAAGACATAGAGAAAGAGCTTATAAATCACTTCAAAACTATTCATCAAGAGCAGCCCATAGACAGACAGAGTTCCATCAATGATATCCTTCAGCATATACCTAAACTCATCACTGAGGAGCATAATCAATTATTGCTAAGGCCAGTCACAATCTTGGAGGTTGAAGAGGCTTCCAATCAACTAAAGACTGGGAAGGCACTGGGACCTGATGGCTTCACATTAAACTTTTACCATCACTTTTGGGATCTAATTAAATCAGATGTATGGAATGTGGTAGAGGAATTAGGAGAAATACATTGGTTACTCCCTTCACTGAATACAACTTTCATAGCCCTTATTCCCAAAGTCACACAACCAAGCACTCTGGAGAAGTTTAGGCCTATTACCCTCTGCAATGTTATCTACAAAATTATCTCAAAAGTCATAGCCAATCGCCTCAAACTTCTCCTCCCTCTTCTCATCTCACCAGAGCAATCTGGTTATGTAGAAAGTTGTCAAATTCTGGATGGTATTATTCTGACCCATGAAACCATTCATTCTCTCAAAAAGAATAAACAAGTAGGTATGTTGTTGAAAATCGACCTTTCCAAAGCCTTTGATAAACTCAGTTGGACCTACATAAAACAGCTACTAACAACCTTTTGATTCAGCCCAACTTAGGTAAGATGGATGATGACCCTCATATCCTCTCCACTTTGCTGTGTTCTTGTCAATGGGATCCCCTCTAAACCATATCACCCTTCTAGAGGAATACGTCAAGGTGACCCTCTATCCCCTTTTCTTTTTATAATTATGGCTGAAGGTCTAGGCCGTATCATAAAGTATGCCACCCAATCCCATGATCTCAGAGGACTCTCTGTCCATGGATCCCCTACTATCACCCATCAGCAATTTGTTGATGACAATATGCTCTTTGGTCATCCTTCTGTACATGAGGCAAGAACCTTTAAAACACTTTTAGACACATTTTTAGAAGCTTCTGGCACCACCATCAACACCTCCAAATCTCAGATTTTTTTTTTCCATACTCCTATTTCCACCCAAAGAATCATTACTCGAATCATTGGATTCTCTCACGCCAAGATTCCATCTCAGTATTTAGGCACCCCTCTCATCGATTCAGCCTTAAATCATGCTTCCTGGAATCAACTCATAGAGAAAATGGAAAGTCGACTCCTGTCTTGGACATATAGAACTCTCAACATGGCAAGCAAATTAGTCCTAATAAAGGCAGTTCTACAATCAATGCCCCTCTATTTGTTCTCAGTGCTTTCTATGAGAAAATGGGTACTGAAAAGAATTCGAAATTTACAACACAATTTCTTATGGGGCTCCATAGGAAAAAATAGAAAATGGGCTCTAGTCAAATGGGATAAAGTCTGCAGGCCTAAAAAACAGCGAGGCCTAGGCTTACGTGATCCTCAACACAGCAACACTTTGATGGGAGCATGGATTTGGTGGCAATGGGTTTCCTATCCACAGAAGCTATGGGCACAATTATGGACAACAAAGTATGCAAATAATCGACCACAACAAGAACTAATCAGGATCACCACAACGCCTATAGGATCTCTAACCTGGAATGTGGCTAAGCAACATAGAGAGATCATCTATCAGCATAGCTTCTGTGAGATAAGGGATAGGAGGACGACCCGTTTCTGGACGGATTCCTGGAAACAGAGACCCAAAATTGAAGCATACTTACTAGACACAAATCATCATGCAAACAACATTAACCAGGCGGACAATGTAGCACATTTTTGGACTCCTAGCATTATACAGGGATTCAGACAATGGAAACCGGTAAGGCAAATAGCACAACAAGAAATGGAAGCTCATAACATGGAGCTACACAAAGAGCTCACTAGTAGAGGAGTCAGAGTCCATACAAGAAGCGATGTTCTAAGATGGGGTTACAAACTGAAATGCACATACACAACCCAAGAGCATACCAAAATAATGTGCCAAACTCAGGAACCAATAGATCTTGCCTGGCTTCGTATATGGACTACAGGGATCTGGCCCAAATTCTCCACTTTTATCTGGTTGTTGTATCATCAAAGAATTCTCACATGGGATAACTTAATTAAAAGAGGATTTCATGGTCCTTCCTATTGTCCCAACTGTCAAAATAATGAAGAAACTATTCAGCACCTCATGGACTCCTGCCACATGGCCAACCAACTCTAGGAAAATCTCACCTTCAGATGCCAAAGACCATGCAGACTTCTTCGGGATATAAGAGGAACCATTCGTAATTGGACTTCAGAGCCCTATAACAACAAAATTCTCAACAAGTTATGGACAATATTGCCAGGTCTCCTTCTATGGACAATCTAGAAGGAAAGAAATAAGTGAATTTTCAAAAATAAAAAAGCTTCCTTAGAAATCATATGGACCAACCTATGTCTGAACATCAAGGAAACTCTGGCATTGCATCAATGGAAAACGAAGGATTTTTCGACCTAGCCATAGGAATTAAGCATATGGGCTAACTGGAACCTACAACTCCCACAAGCACTATTGAATACTAATAGAACCAGCATCACAACCAGGCAACTTTCGCATTGGTCACCCCCCCCCAACAGGAGTGATTAAGTTAAATTTCGATGGTGCCTCCAAAGGCAACTCGGGCAAAGCATGATATGGAGACATATTTAGAAATCATGAGGGCCAACCCCTATTATCTTTCTTTGGCTCAATTGGATGGGACATGAACAACTCTGCAGAACTAGAAGGCTTGTGGCAAGGTATGAAGCTAGCTGACCAACATAATTTTTATCCCATCCTTATAGAAGGGGACACTCAAATGCTCATCAATATGGGCATTCAAATACAACAAGGAAGCACTACTTCGAGAGTTGTCAACAACTAGAGATTAATGACCAGGCTTGAAACACTAGAGAATTGGATAAAAGACAGAAGAGTAATAACTTTTATTCATGTCAAGAGGGACAGTAACAAAGTCACTGATCTTTTAGCAAACATTGGGATAGATCAGGACCAGATCCTACACTACGGTCTTCTCGACATCATAGATGACCAAAACCAACTTCAAATTTTCACTGACCTGGTTCATCAGGAAGCTCAATCCCCGAATGCAGGTGTCCATTAAAGGGTTTACTGTGATGAGACAGGGTGACGGTGGATGGGGTGGCCACTTGGCCCTCGGCAACCATCCCAAGATCAGATTAATTGATCCTCAGGGCACCTCGTAGGTGGCATTAAATGCCTGCTACAGTAGAGGTAGAGCCATTCCCTATTTAACCATGGTGCTAGAAAACATTCCAGTCACTCTGCCCCTGTTTCACTATGTTTTCCCTCCACAAGCGGAAGAGCCAACTGAGAGAACCAGCATGGGGCACCGCTGCTGGATTGTGTGTTGCCTTGACATGGGCAATGGTTACCACCATTCCTGAACAAATCTCTATAATTCAGCTCCTATTCTCTAGCATTCTATCACCTCTGCGCAAACTTCCTTTATCTATTCTCCCTCTGCTTCCCCTAACTCTTTCTCTGCTCCTATTTCCACCATGGTTTGCCACCGCATGCATAACAGACGCGGTGGCACGCGAGGAGGTAACTCTCTTCCCAAGCTTAGCATCGCTGTAATTCGGCTTCCCCGGCTTCCTCTGGTAAAAATCCCCAATATCCGAATACCAGAAGTGGCTGTGGCAGAGCAGACCTCCACTACTCTGGTCATGAAGAGGCGGTTGTTTGCACGACACCATTTCCTCTGCCTCTGCACTAGGTCCCTCACATGACACAGTGCTGGTTCTGCAGCTCTTTGAACTGCCCAGTCATTGTCACCACTGTCTCCGTCTCCATCACAGAAGAAACTAAGTAGCACATCCCCATGACAATTTTCATGGAGGAGACGCACAGAGTTGGTCCAA
This sequence comes from Pinus taeda, assembly GCA_000404065.3. Taxonomy (NCBI): domain Eukaryota; kingdom Viridiplantae; phylum Streptophyta; class Pinopsida; order Pinales; family Pinaceae; genus Pinus; species Pinus taeda. Next base: position 96,108 of record APFE031090095.1, on the reverse strand, counting down.
GTCAGAACAGAGGCAATGATGAAGAACAAGGTGGTAATTGTGGTCAGAATAGACGACATGGGAAGGCCATTGTTGGCAGCTCGCATGATGACTTGGGCCTTCAAGATGACATGCAATATGTGGAAAGCTACATGGAGGACACGTTAGGCCCACAGGTGGAAGCCGGCAACAGGGAGGGATTTCATCAGGCGAGAGGACATGGGGACACAGACAACCCGGATGACTGGGCTTGTCCAATTGTGGAGGAACCTACCACGGAGGAATTTGTCCCATGCATCACATCTACCAGGCGGTACTCCTCTTAGTTCTTGGTTTAGTTCTGTCTTGTCTTATGTGGCCTCAGAGTTTTTCTAAGGGTTGGCGGTCCAGTCTAGACAAACTGTTGTTTTCTGGGTGGTTTTGTAATTTTGTTTTTTGACAGGGTAGTCTCTTCAGAAAACTATGGTTAAATATGTGGTCTTTTTGGACTTCGTCTTCTCTTTTAGACTAGTTTCCCCTTTTTTGGGGCAGTCTCAGACATGTTTCTTGGTTGAATGCTGATTAAGGCTGGGTCCCTTTATGGCTAAGACACTCTATAACTACTTTTTGTATTATATCAATAGATTAATATTACATAGAAAACAAAATTGTATTTTCCTTCTGAATTAAGCCCTTTGAATACATTTCTTTATGAATCTTGGAGTAAATAGGTTTTGGAACTAGTATCAAAACTATTTATCCAACCTTTTGGCCTTGCAATCACTTGTAAAACTAAACATTTTGTTAATAAAATCCAAGTCTGTGAGGAGGTGACCGAAGGCTATATTGAATTGGGAAGAAATATGGGATAGACTCCGGAATGTGTTTGGGAGGTAATCAATGGTGAAATTCGGTTGCAAGGGCTCAGGGTGGCACTGGAAGGGTTAGTCAATTTTTAGTGAAAAACGAGTGAAAAGAGCGAAAATGATGGTCTTTGGCGTTTTAACCGGTAATGACTAGAATTGGCGCGGAATTTCATAATGAACAGTGGATGGTTTTGGCCTATGCGAGGAGGCGGTATTAAGGTTCATCACACTACTTTTGGTAGTTAGGGAGTTTTTCCGTGAGAGCATGTGAGTTAACCCAAATCTGCCATGTAACTAAAAGGGGCCGAAGCAAAACCACAAATCTCACATGCTCTCAGGTGGGTAAAGCTCGGAGGAGCAAAACCGTGAATCTCACGTGCTCTCGAGCGGGTAAAGCTCGGAATAGAAATCAACGCTATATGGATGCGAGCTGTCAAATCTGGGGGTTAAAGATCTAATGGCTATCATGCGGTGATCTGCACAGAGGGAAATCGGGTGGAGATTTGCGGGGCCCAGGGCTTAATTACAACTGATTTGTAATTAATTTATGACTAAGGTAGGGTTAAATATAAGTGGGTTAATGGAGTTAGACTAGGGTTGGGATATATATTAATATAGTTTAATGCAGGTTTTATATGGGTTATGAAATATATATGCAGGAATTATTTTAATATGGGATATATGTACAAAGGGAATTAAATAATTAAAGTTAAATGTTAATATTAGTATATGGGAGGGATTGTAAAAATATAGTAAGTTTCTAATGTAAAATTAATATCGGGATGGGGAAACATAAATTGAGAATAAAGGGTTTTATGGGTTTTTTAGGCAAAATATGGTATAATAAGGGGGGATGATTTTTAAAGGGAAATGTCTAGGGAAAAGGGTTGAAATTAATGAAACTAGGTTAAAATGAGGGGAAAAGGTATTTTTTCAAGGGGAGTGGGTTTCACACTAGGGAAAATGGGTTTTGGGTTAGGAAATGACCTTTGGAGGGTAATTCATTACGAAAATGTGTGAAACCAAGGGGTAAGGGTTAAAACGAAGGGAAAGGGTATTTTCCTAAGAAATGATGAGATAATGGGGAAATTAGTAAGCATGTAGTGGGGGCGAAATGAAATGAGGGGAAGTTAACCAAATCAACTTGTGAACATCCCTTCACTTTCATAACTGCTCCTGCAAACTGAAACATAGGATTAAGCATGATGAATGTGCTTATGCATTAACAACCTTGTACTTTTGCAACCTTTCTTGTACCTACCCTTTACTTACACTAACATTTTTTCTTCACTTTATTGGGTGTCTTATGCCCCTATACTAATAGGCGTCATATATCATGATTGACTTGATTTAGCTTTGAAATATTTTCATACCATTACTTGTTGCAAAGGTTTTCTACATTTGTAAAAGATAAAAAGAATCAAAAAATTAAAAAATGTAAAGAGGGTATACCCTAAAAGAAAAATCAAATGGTGAAAAGAATAATAAAGAGGTCAAAAAAATGAAAGAAAATGAACCCCAACAAAAATAAAAGACCAAGAAAGTGTGCAAGTCTAAATGCCACTTCCTTTTTACTTTTGTATAATAAAAATTATGTGCAGCTTGTCACCTATGCCACAATTCATGAATAGTTAAATAAGTTTAAGCTTGACTAGTTCATATTTTCAATTTCATGTTGTAGAAATAGAGAATAAAGATATGACCAAACAGTTTAATCTTGGCAAATAAGTAGATAAGTAGAGTGAATAAAAGGAGCTCAACAGTTTAATCTGAGCCCTTGGATGTAATAAATATAGACTTAGATAGGCATCACTATGTAAAAGAAAAGAATGTTTGAAAAGGGTTTGCCAGTGTAAGTGCACCCTAATAAGAAGTGAAAATGCTAGGGTAAAGTAGGCAGGGTAAGTAGATGATGGTTGCAAAATAAATATCTGGTGAATGTTAAGTTTAAATGTTTAAATCTTTTACTTTCGTCACTCAGCAAAGGCATATATCACATGGAAGGCACATCAAGCAAGCAAAGTCAAAATAATTAACTTTCGTATTCATTCCCTTAAAAATCTTCACTAATTCCCTAAGCACTAAAGGTAATTACCAAAGTTAGAGGGGTTCAGAGTATTTCTCTGACTTTTGGAGGGACCGGACCCTTGGCCCAATAATTTATAATGCCTAAGTACTGAAGCCCCTTCATCAATATTCACCCCCCTTCATAAGTTATTCATTTCCCTAATAAATCTTTTCCTAAGTAAAATCCTATTTTACTTAGGAAAAACAAAACACTCTCCATGTAAACCCTCATATTCACTTAGCCTAAGTGTTAATTGTGTATGATGAAAATGTTTTAAACTTAGCGCACATTTCATATTCCATAAAGTCATATTCACCGCTAATGTTTATTATATAATTCCCCTATATAACACATTACCCTCACCCGTATTATTATCTTATACAAAAACCCCAAATTTTTATACATCCCACCCCTCGGTTAAATATAACCATAAATCAAGCAATAAATGAAATTAATTAACCAATTTGTGGTTAATTAAAAACCTGGCCCCCACCATGCTAAAACAAGGATTAATTAATCCCCACAATTAATTAATAACTTTCTGTACCAATTGCTTTACTCCCAATATGATTAACGCTTTAATTAATATTGGGCCCACCCTCCATTAACCTTCCACCATTTCACCTCCCCGACAACTATCCGATCAAATCCCGTAGATTCGACGGTCATCACGCATATCACACAGGCCTCCACAGTCAACAATTAACATGCGATGGTGAGCGGTTTCATGAATAGTACCATTGCTACGTGTCAAGCATCGTATGGGATCGTGTGGTCTCACCCAAATACCACTTACTCTCCACTAGCGGTGTGATGAAACCCACTTACCGCCTCCTGCTAAAGACAAAATGTCAAGTCACCTCCCCACTGACACCGCCTGTCGATATACCGAACCTGCCAAAAACTTTGACTTTGCATGAAAACAAAGTTAAACAATTTTTTGTCCTTATTCTGAAAGCACATGCATGCAACCTGAACATTGAAGTTGAGCAGCTCATACACTGAATGTCAGCCACCCTGAAACTTGTAGTTCAATGCTTCTCCAGTTTGCCATTTACACCCAGTAAACCTGCATTCCATTTCCTATCACTAAAAAATAGGTATTTACCAGTTTCCATCCAGAAACCCTGTAAATATTTGATTTCCTCTGTAATTAATTTGAAAAAATCCAAAATTCATTATAATTCAGTTACTTAATTTAGAATTCAAGACTCCCAAGACCCTCTGTTTTCACAAATTCTACTTGAAAACCCCGTTTCCTATCTGAATCCACAAGAACCAGAAATGGAAACTCCCATAGCCCTCAGTATAGCTCCTATCACCACCCCGCATAGAGATTTGGATTATCTGCCCTTAGCAGATAAAGATTTTCAAATAAAAGACCTTTTAACTGAAGAAAGCTCCTTGAAAGTATTTTGTCAATGCCGAGACAATTACCCGAATGGCTTTGATCCCATAGGACTTTGGGAATCAAATCTCCCAAGGTACATGCTCCCCTTTGTGCGTATTTTCCCTAACATTATCCATCAATGTAACACTAATTAAAATCCCACTTTCAAAGCAATAATTTCCCCCAATTAAACTGTTCTCCTCACAGTTACTACAGATTCAATCAATGAAATGATACAATTTCAGCCCAGTCAAGACCTCACACCCATTTCCCTTGGAGAATTACTAGAGCGATCATCTAAATTGTCCCAATCTGAACTCAATCCCCTTTGCCATACTTTTATGGATAAGCATCATCAACCCAAAGATCGTCCTCCCTATATGTCATCTTTCTTCACACCCAATTCATCTGCCAGTTCATCTGCACCCAAGGCATTGCCCACAAGGAGAGTTCTCTATGACAGTTTGGACAACCTTTTTTATATTGAGCATGAAGTGAGGAACTTGTTTCCAATGCAACCAAATTTTGTAAAATACACAGAAGCAGATGAAATCTTCAGAAAACTGACAAGGACAAGAGTACCAAAAGATGATTGGTGGACCAACATGACAAACATCTTATGATTTACCATGGTAAAAATTGAAGTAAATTGAAGTATTCACCATAGTCAATTTTGGTAAAAAAAGATGAATGATGATAAAACAAGTAAAGAATATCAGTCACAGTAAAATAGTATCAGTGAAAAGCTAAAATCAATCAGCCAGCATGGAATTACGAGCAAGACAACAAAATGCACATCCATAGGACCTGACTCTAGCTCCTTCAATAAAAACAGGGACAACAAACAAGTAGTTCACATTCAGTTTCTACTTTTGAGACCATCTATATCTACATTTATGTAAAAGATATTTAGTTTTCCTAGAATATATCTCTCTTAGTTAAGAGATATTTTGATGTAAATTTTTTATAAGTACTTCCTCATTCGAAGTACTGAGGGTGGATTCTTAGACATTTATATAGACACCTTATTTTGGAATAGAAGTGTTGTTGAACAACTATTGTATTGCTGGCTGGACAAAGTAATAGATCAAAGGACTTTTACAGGATACCTGTGTCAAATGAGAAACAAATAAGTATTCTATATCTTATGTTTTTACAATTTTCTTGTTTCAATATTCATGTGTTTCATAAATGATAAATGAAAAATTATATTTCAAAAAGAGCTTTACTACATTCTATCTTTAAAATCATTTACTTTCTTAATGTTTTCTTCCAAGCTATTATAGGTTGGGAATTCTTAACTACTCCTTGCTTTCATATTTTATCACCGTGACCATTTAACAAACAATTCTTAATTGCTTTTAGTTAATGGACACCCACTTTCCATCATCTCGAACTTTGTTTAAGGATTCTTAATTTCCCTTCTTCCCTTTGAAGACTATTTCACCCTTTAAATCTATCATTTGTCTTTTGTTTAGCTATCTTGCCCTGTGAAACCCTCCTTTGTTAAATTAACCTGATCCAGGTAAGACATCTTCAGTTGACTCCATAGTCCAATGGCCTGAAATACCTTGTTTTATCCATCTGCTCCTAAATTCTACCACCAAACAAAATCAAAACTCTCCAAGTTTTCATAACTAGCCTAATATCCCATAAACAAAGCTAAATAATAAAGAGAGAGCTCTCTCTGAGTACAGATTAGCTAGATTCTATACTTAAAAGATTGGTTTGCGGTTATCTCAGACCCCTTTCCTTCTTCTAACAAATTCAAGGAAAATCTGAGTGATAACATAGTGGCGACTCCACTTGGGACGGACAATTCCTTAGTCAAAACAAATCTTTAAGAAAATTTAAACCTTAAATCTAAAAGCATCTTAAAGAAATCATAGAATTTGTTTTGATATCCTTTAAGAAAACCAAAAACAAAACCCAAAAATCTGGCTTCAGAAAGGACTCGTTACACTAGAGCTAATCTTGATCCCAATCCACCACAAGTGTTTGAGAACCCCAATCTGATCCCCAGAATTCTTAGAAAATAAGAAAGTTTTGTTAGTCCTCAACCAACCTTCGTATCCTCATCTTGTCCTGTTAGGTGGATTTACCTCAAAGACCTACCCGTTGATGAATACTTTGAAACCTCTTTGTTTAGCACTTCATCCGATTCTGATTTATCTGACCTAGTCCAAGACCCAGAGTTCATCCGAGAATTAGAGTTCCAAGCAACCAATTTTTCAATTGATAGATATTTTCAGAACTCACCACAATCTAATCTTACCACTAAAGGAACCCCTAATCCCTCTGTAATCACTTCTGTTTCTAAAATCTCATCATCATTCCCTCATATCTCTCAACGTCAAACCACTCCACATCAGACAATCACCTCTAGCTCGCCATCCACAATTCAAACATCCACTGTTATTCCAACCCTGGCTTTTGTTTCACCATTCCCAATAGCAATGACCAACAGATATGCCACCCTGGTACTACCAGAAAACTTAGGTGCCATGCCCCAGGACTACCAAAGTAAGATCACTACTTTTGATGGCACTAGTACCTATACATCCCAACAACACACCAAGAAGATGACTGATTATTTTGAAATTTATGAAATAGATGCTGCTGATGTGCAAATGAGAATATTCGTTCAGATTTTATCTGGGGAAGCTAGAACTTAGTTTAGAGGCTTAGCAGCAAATAGTATAGACAGCCTAAGAAATCTCTATCAACAACTCCTGAATAGGTGGGAGAAAAGGAAATATCCCCTTCAGATTCTATCTGAATATGAAAACCTAAGAAGAGGACCACAAGAAACTGTGCAGGACTATTGCACTAGATTCAATATTGTGTATAATGCCATCTCATTAGATCTTAAACCCCCACCTAGTTTAGCCTTAGTCAAATTCCCAGATGGATTTGATTCTGATATGGCTTTCTAGCTGAGAGAACGAAACCTCCATACTTTGGAAGATATGCAAAGCATAGTAGTCAATGTTGAAGCCAACCTACTATCTAAAAGAACCAAGGCTAGGAGTGAAAGGAGGATACCATTAAAAGAAGAAATCTCACCCTTTGAACAAAAGTTAGATGCCATAATGAAAGGAATGGATAGACTAGGAGACATAGTGGAAACAATTGAAATAAAATCTCCTTGGGATAGTCAGCAAACCAATACAAGGAGAAATCCTAATTTCAGAAAAAATCAAAACCCGAACACTAGAAAGAATGGTCCTAATCAAAACATTAGACCCCCTTTCCAGGAGAACTATGTAGAAGCTTCCCACTCTGAAGGCCCAGAAGAAGATACTCAAATTAATTTGATGGGGCTTGATGTTGAAGGAGAATTTTTCTTAACCCAAGATGATTAAGAGGCCCACATATTTAAACAGTACCAAAGTCAATCAGGGGAATCATTCGATTTTAGAGAAGGATATGACACAACTATCTTTGAGGTGCACAAGCAATACAATCTAAGAAGTAGGAGAATTTATGTCCCTAAAACGAATAAGCAAAAGGCTCCAAATCAACCCAAAAGAGGTAAGGCAGTGATCACACCTGTACCTATTCTTTCTAGATCAAACACTAATCCTTCTAACCCCATAATTGAAGATATCTCTGATAATCAGCCAAACAATAAACAGCCCTCCACTTCCCTTCCTTCCAAGGGAACTGTGGAAGAACCTCCAGAGGTTGATCTAGGAGAATCAACAAATCATGATTCTACTCCTGAAAAGGAGAAAAACATAGAAAAAACTAAAAATAGAGAGAATATTGTTGTTCGAAATCCAAAGGCCCAAATAGAAAAACCCTTTAATCTAGAATCTGAAGTAGGTAAGATAAAAATTTATGTCCCATTATCTGAATTAGCTAAACATGATGCCTGCCAAACTCAAATCAATAGATCACTGAAAATTATTGGAATTGAATACTCAGTTAATTTTTTTGATGACCAACCCAAATTAATCTTTAGCCCAGAAGTGAATGGAAAACCATTGGAAGGAGGAATTCCTCCCTTCTATGTAAGCTTAAATATACATGATAAGATTCTTCACAATGCCATGTTTGACTCTGGGGCATCTCATAATCCAATGCCCAAGTCTGTAATGGAAAAGATAGATCTAGACATCACTAGAACATACAAAGATTTGTTTTCATTTGATTCTAGTCAGGTGAGATGTTTATGACTGATAAAAGACTTGTGTGTTTCATTGGTTCAATACCCTGCAAAAACAATTTTAATGGACATAGTGGTAGCAAATATACCACCTAAATATGGCATGTTATTGTCCATATCATAGGGTGCTAAGCTTCAGGGATCTCTTCAATTGGATATGTCATATGCTACTATATCGGTTTTTGGACAACCAAAGAAGCTATATAGAGAAACATTGATGAAATATGTAGTAAGTAGTCAGGAAAGGCCCCAAAATTTCCCCATCTACTCAGTATACTCTGATATGGATTCGTTCATTCTTTACAATGTAGAAACTAATCCTTCCAATTCTTTAGAGGTTTTAAAAATAGTACCAAAATAAATTGAAAAAGAAAAATCAAGTGTTCATATTCAAGAAATATCAGATAACAAAGAAAAGTCAGATGAAAATGAAAACCCAAATCCCACAGTTAAACAAATTCCTACTACCCTAGACACTAATTATGAGCATGAAATCCTTTGGCATTTAGAATTTGATGGCTCAGTCAATAAACTAGGGGTAAGAGTAGGAGTTTAGGTGTACAATTTAGAAAATGATCATGTTGAAGGCCATGCCTACAGATTAAATTTTAGATGCACCAATAATATGGCAGAATATGAGACTCGCTTGTTGGGTCTTAAACTTGTTAAAAAATTAGGAGCAATCAGGGTGTCTGTCATAGGAGATTCAAAATTAATAATCAAACAGATTAAAGGAACTTACTCAACTAGGGATCCTAGACTAGGATATTATAAAGGAACAACCATAGAAATTCTCAACACTTTTTTAGAAACCCAGCTTGCAACTATCCCTAGAAAACACAACATGCAAGCCCACAGCCTAGCCATGTTTTCTGGCACCTGCAAATTACCTTTTCAACCTAATCATTAGTATACTGCTGAGATTAGGCACAAACCAGCCATCCCTGATAATGTAAAGAACTAGCAAGTTTTTGATAGTGATATGAAGATCAATAATTTTTTAACTTTAAATGAAGAGTTTTCTAATAGTAACATAGATGTTGATACAATTATTTGTTCTAATCAAATAAATGAGGTAGAAATTAACATTTCAAAAGAAAGTTCAATAAATATGATTCATCCCATAAAATTCACACAAAAAGAAATTCAAGACCTGAAACAAATGAATCTAGATGAAATAATTGAAGAAGAAACAGAGGTTATCAACTTAAAGGACAATCATTTACTCAAAGGATTGACTCCTCTAGAAGATCTGTTTGATTCCAATGACATTCCCAAGAAACCTAAAATGAAACCACTAAAAGCAGATATTGAAGAGTACAACTTAGGAACACAAGACAATCCAAAAATGATAAAATTGTCGAAATCTTTACCTCCTTATCAAAAGCTAAAGTATGTTGAACTTATGACGGAATTCCAGGATGTCTTTGCTTGGAGTTACAAAGATTTGAAATCCTATGACACCTCTATTTTTCAGAACACTATACCTTTGAAAGAAAATAAAAATCCCTTTAAATAGAAACTCAGAAGAATTAACCCTGTGCTATTACCATTAATTAAGAAAGAAATCAAACGCATGTATGAAGTAGGGATTATTGCTCCTATTAAATTTTCAGAGTGGGTGTCTAACTTGGCACCTACTAAGAAGAAAACTAGGGAAATAAGGATATGTGTTGATCTGAGAAATGTAAATAAAGTCTCTCTTAAAGATAACTATCCTTTACCCAAAATGGATCATATTTTTCAAAGGGTAGTGGGTTCTTCCCGAATTTCACTTTTAGATGGGTTTTCAGGATATAACCAAATCTTGGTTCATCCTGATGACCAAGAGAAAACTGCTTTTACAACACCATGGGGCACTTTCATGTACATAAAATGCCATTTGGACTAAAAAATGCAGGAGAAACCTTCCAAAGAGCAATGGAAATTGCCTTTTCCAAAGAAATTCATGATTTTCTTGTTATATATCTAGATGATCTAACTGTTTTTTCTAAATCAAATCAACAGCACTTGGACCATCTCAGGCAAGTCTTTTTAAAATGTAGAAAATATGGCATTTCTTTAAATCCAAAGAAGTCCTTGTTCAGTTAGGAGGAGGGTAAATTTTTAGGTCACATTATTTCCAAAGATGGAATTCGAATTGACCCTTCCAGGATCAAAGCTATTTTACAAATACCTCATCCAAGAAGTATTAAAGAACTTCAAGCTTTCCTCGGGAAGATAAGTTTTTTAAGATGATTTATTTCTAACTTAGCTGAACTCATTAGATTACTAAATAACATGCTAAAAAAGGATTCATTTATCAAATGGACAGTAGAGGCCAAGCAATCATTTGAAGAAATTAAAATGGCCTTAACTAGAACATCAGTCCTCACAAGTCCACAATTTGATAGAGACTTCATCTTTTTTTCCTTTGCATCAGAACACACCATAGCTGCAGTTTTATTACAAAAGGATGATCAAGAATGTGAAAAACATATAGCCTTTTTTAGTAAAGCACTCAAAGATGCATCATTAAAATATAAAATAATGGAGAAACAAGCTTTTGCATTGGTAAAAGCTATTAAATATTTTAGAGCCTACATATTATACTCTCATGTGATAGCTTATGTTCCTAATGCAATAGTCAAAGACATCCTAACTCAGGATGGAATTAATGGTAAAAGAGGAAAATGGATAACTACCATCTTAGAGTATGATATAGAGATAAAACCTACCTAGCTAATAAAAGGTCAGGGATTGACCAAACTCATGGCAGAAACTAATTTGTCAAGCCCTAGACATAAATGAACTCGATAATGAGCAGGAGATGGAGACTCCACAAATCAGCCAGGCCTTTTCAGACTCAGCTTGGTATGCTGATATAATTTATGTTTTACAAAACCTACAGGCTCTTCCAGGGTTATCCAGAACCAATAATAGGTTTTTGAAAATGAAAGCTTCAAAGTTTTGCATCTTAGATAATACTCTTTTTTGGAAAAATCATGAACGAATTTTGTTAAATTGTTTATTAAAAGATGAAGCTGATAAGGCTCTCCAAGAATTTCATGCAGGAGACTGTGGTGGACATCTCTATTGGAAGTCAACTGCAAATAATATCCTAAGGGCTGGATTCCATTGGCCAACCTTGTTTGCAAATGTGAAGAGATTTGTAACTTCTTGCCATAAATGTCAAATCTTTGAAGGCAAAAGAAAGTTGTTACCTTTACCCTTAAAACCCATTTCCACCAAGAAACCTTTTCAGCAATGGTGTCTTGACTTCATTGGAGAAATTCATCCACCATATTTTGGCCAACACAAATGGATACTCACTGCCACTGACTATTTTACTAAATGGATAAAGGCCATTCCCTCCCGACAAGCAAATGACACTGTGATCATAGGTTTCCTAGAGACCAATATTTTGTCCAGATTTGGCTGTCCCACCAAAATCATTACTGATAATACTACATCTTTCAAGTCCAAGAAAATGATTAATTTCTATAACAAGTATCACATTACACTGGGTCATTCCATAGCCTACTACCCTCAAGGGAATGGACTAGCAGAATCTTCCAACAAGAGTCTAATTAATATCATCAAAAAACTATTGGAAGAAAACAAGAAAACTTGGAACAAAAAATTGATCAATGCTTTGTGGGCAGACAGGCTTACAACCAAAAAATCCATTGGAACCAGTCCCTATGAATTTGTATATGGCATGGAGGTTGTTTTTCCTTCATCATTAGGGGTTCCTGTCATGAAAATACTCCAAGAATCTCAAGTGGAACCTAATGATATAAAAAGAAGGATAAACCAGACTATCAATTTGCAGCAAACTAGGGAGAAGATGTACCAAAGATCCCAAGTGTTGCAGGAGAAACTTAAGAAGATATTTGATAGAAGAACTAAGTCAGAAGATTTCTACCTTGGAGATAAAGTGTTAATATGGGATTCAAGAAGAGAGGACAAGGGAAAACATGGGAAGTTTTACTTCTTGTGGAAAGGACCATACATCATCTATGCTTTCAAAGGAAACAATGCATATTTTCTTAAAGGGTTAGATGGTACAGAAGTAGAAGAAGGACTAGTCAATGGTCAGATGTTGAAGTATTACTTTGATCCTACTTACTAATGTTACCATGTTCTTCAAAATACATATTATATCTTTTGTAATGTCATAGTGTTGATTGGACAGTAAGACTTTGGAGTTGAAGCCCGAAGAAAAGGCCTTAAGATTCAAAAGTATTACTGTCATACATATACATAAAGTAGCAAGGTAAGAGGAAGATTGCAGAGCACAATCAAAGTCATTCAGAGGCCACTGATCTACTGTTCTTGAATTTCCAATAGGAAACACCATCCCCAAGTGGAGCCACTGTTATGCCCCTATACCAATAGGTGTCATATATCATGATTGACTTGGTTTAGCTTTGAAATATGTTCATACCTTTACTTGTTGCAAAGGTTTTCCACATTTGTAAAAAATTTAAAAATCAAAAAATTAAAAAATGTAAAGAGGGTATACCCTAAAAGAAAAATCAAAGGGTGAAAAGAATAATAAAGAGGTCAAAAAAATGAAAGAAAATGAACCCCAACAAAAATAAAAGACCAGGAAAGTGCGCAAGTCTAAATGCCACTACCTTTTTACTTTTGTATAATAAAAGTTGTGTGTAGCTTGTCACCTATGCCACAATTCATGAATAGTCAAAAACGTTTAAGCCTGAATAGTTCATATTTTCAATTTCATGTTGTAGAAATAGAGAATAAAGATCTAATCAAACAGTTTAATCTTGACAGATAAGTAGATAGGTAGAGTGAATAGAAGGAGCTCAATAGTTTAATATGAGCCCTTGGATGTAATAAGTGTAGACTTAGATATACATCACTATGTAAAAGAAAAGAATGTTTGAAAAGGGTTTGTCAGTCTAAGTGCGCCCTAATAAGAAATGAAAATGCTAGGGTAAAGTAGGTAGGGTAAGTAGATGATGGTTGTAGAATAAATATGTGGTGAATGATAAGTTTAAATGTTTAAATATTTTACTTTCATCACTCAGCAAAGGCATGTATCACATGGAAGGCACATCAAGCAAGCAAAGTCAAAATAATTAACTTCCCTACTCATTCCCCTAAAAATATTCACTCATTCCCTAAGCACTAAAGGTAATTACCAAAGTTAGAGGGGCTTAGAGAGTTTCTCTGACTTTTGGAGGGACCAGACCCTCGGCCCAATGATTTATAATGCCTAAGTACTTAATCCCCTTCATTAATATTCACCTCCCCTTGATAAGTTATTCATTTTCCTAATAAATCTTTTCCTAAGTAAAATCCTATTTTACTTAGCAAAAGCAAAACACTCTCCATATAAACCCTCATATTCACTTAGCCTAATTTTTAAATGTGTATGATGAAAATGTTTTAAACTTAGCATGCATTTCATATTCCATAAAGTCATATTAACCACTAATGTTTATTATAAATTCTTCCATATAACACATTACCCTCGCACGTATTATTATATTATACAAAAACCCCAAATTTTTATATATCCCACCCCTTAGTTAAATATAACCATAAATCAAGTAATAAAGGGAATTAATTAACCAATCCATGGTTAATTAAGAATCCAACCCCTGCCATGCTAAAACAAGGATTAATTAATCCCCACGATTAATTAATAACTTTTCAGACCAATCGCTTTACCCCGATATGATTAATTCTTTAATTAATATTGGGCGCACCCTCTGTTAACCTTCTGCCACTTCACCTCCCTGAAAATCGTCCGATCAGATCCCGCAGATCCTACGGTCATCGTGCATATCGCATGGGCCTTCACGGTCAATAATTAGCATGCAATGGTGAGCGGTTTCATGAATAGTACCATTGCTACTTGCCAAGCATCGTATGGAATCGTGTGGTCTCGCCCAAATACCACTTATCCTCCACTAGCGGTGCGATGAAACCCACTTACCATCTCTCGCTAAAGACAAAATGTCAAGTCACCTCCTCGCTGACACCACCTATCCATATCTCGAACCTGCCAAAAGCTTTGAATTTGCATAAAAACAAAGTTAAACAGTTTTCCGTCCTTATTCTGAAAGCACATGCAAGCAACCTGAACGTTAAAGTTGACCAGCTCGTACACCGACCGTCAGCCACCTTGACACTTGCAGTTCGATGCTGCTCCAGTCCACCATTTGCACCCAATGAACTTGCATTCCATTTCCCATCACTGAAAAATAGGTATTTATCAGTTTCCATCCAAAAACCCTGTAAATACTTGATTTCCTCTGTAATTAATTTGAAAAAACCCAAAATTCGTTATAATTCGGTTGCGGAATTTAGAATTCAAGACTCCCAAGACCCTTTGTTTTCACTAATTCTACTTGAAAACCCTGTTTCCTATCTAAATCCACAAGAACTAGAAATGGAAACCCCTTGTGGCCCTTAGTATATCTCCTATCACCACCCCGTATAGAGATTTGGATTATCTGCCCTTAGTAGATAAAGATTTTCAAATAAAATACCTTGAATGGATCTGATCCCATAGGACTTTGGGAATCAAATCTCCCAAGATAAATGATCCCCTTTGCGTGTATTTTCCTTGACATTATCCATCGATGTCACGCCAATTACAATGCCACCCTCAGAGTAATAATGTCCCCCAATCAAACTGTCCTCTTCACAGTTACTACAGATTCAATCAATGAAATGCTGCAATTTCAACCTAGTTAAGACCTCACCCCCATTTCCCTTGGAGAATTACTAGAGAAATCATCTAAATTGTCCCAGTCTAAACTCAATCCCCTTTTCCAGACTTTTATGGATAAGCAGCATCAACCCAAAGATCCTCCTCCCTATGTGTCATCTTTCTTCACATAGATATGAAAAAATATAGTCAATATGACAGCTACAGTCATGGGTTTCAATACTAGTGAGTATGTGGATGAATTGACCCTAGTTTTAATGTCCATTTTTACCCCTGGTCAGCCTCCTGCTATCAAATATAACTATGCTGCTTTCATTGCTGAGAAAATCCATGACCAATTCATGAGGCTAGAAACTGAAAAGGTATTCAAGTATTCTATAGTCATATATCACCTTTTCCTTTACTATCGGTCTGACAATTTCCCATTCTCTGTAAATCAACTTGATATAAAGGGTAATCCCAGATCAGTTATTTTTTGGACTTCCATCTTCCACTATTCACATACTTGTCCTTATTCATACAATGAATTCATTGACCAGTTTGTCCACCTAGTGACCACCATGCTGACAGGAAGTCCTCGTCCTAGGATTAGTGATGAAATCAAAAGAATCCTTCAGTTGTCGAAGCAGTACAAGATAGGTCACTGGTACTTGTACCAGAATCACACAGAGATCAAAATTTATGGTTGTGAACTTTCTTCGTTCAAACTAAAAAAGTATGTTCCTATGAGGTTGTTTTCCTTGGAATATTATAGGCAAATGTTAAACTCTGATCAGACTCATTTCTCCAAGGCTAAGAAGAAAGCGCAATTGAGAATTAAAGACCACTTAGGCCCATTTGTCTACAACAATAGAGAAGCAGGAAAAAGAGCAGAAGAAATCGTAGAAAAAATGAGATTAAAGAAAAGCTTTTCTTGGAGATATGATCCACAAGGTTTCATTTGTGATAGGAGAATGAAACATAAGCTGTCACAATATATCCATCACAAAATCCCTAAAATAGAGTAGTATGCAAATCTGGATGAATGGAGGGGAGGAAGTCTAGTTGAAATGGATAGTGATCAAGTTGATGTAGAGAATGTGATGAAAGGCTTAGAAAAGAGACTTGACCTAGACTCTTGTGAATAGGTACCAGTTGAAACTATTCAAAAGCCAACACTAGAGCCTAGTGCCTCTAACAGAGACTTCTCAAAGGCACACATAAGAAACTAATGCACCACCAGCAGAACCACTCACGAGAACAAGACTAGGGAACAAGTACTCCAGCATCAAAACAACCATAGATGTCAGAGCAGCCTAAAATCTCTGAGGAACAAACTCCACCATAGCCTCATCCAACTCAGGTTAATATAGGAAATCCCCCCATTTTGCAAACTCCTCTGAATGAGGAAAAGAACTTGAAAAGGAACAGGGAAGTAGCTACCCCTGCCAGTGGTCCTTTAGACCAGCTCGGTGCTAAGAGGCACAAGCTAAATCCATATTCAGAGGAAGAATTCTTTGAGGAAACAATAAGGAGTTTGAGGAAAGAAGGTGGAGATAGTCTATATACATTCCCGATAAGTGGGACACCTTCCAGTTCAAAAAGATAAGAGCTTGAAAGACAATAGAGTGTCAAAGTTTCATCTTTCAGATCTTCATCTAAGAAGTTCATAGACATAAAAGGAAAATTCAAGGAGATAAAGGCCAAAAATGAATAGCTGAAGGCCCAAGCCTACACTCAATACTTGAAAATGGCCCCTACTAATCAAACTAGATTGATGTTAGCTTATGACATCAAATAAGGGAAAATGCAGATGAGCTTTCTAAAGCCCACAGTAGAACAACCCAAGTCACTTGCAGACTACCTCAAGACTGATTTTGATGTCTTAGCCAAAGATATCCACCCCATAGATTAGATAGAACTACATAAGCAAACATGGGAAATGGTTTGTTCTACATTGACAAGCAAGGCAATGATGGCACATAGGTTGCAAAATTCACTGAACAATAGTACTACCCAATTGCAACTAGAAAAGGCCTCGTCACATGCAAAGGACAACAAAATTAAAACATTAGAGGATTTGACTATTGACTTGGGTCATAACCCAAAGGATATCAAAGTTGTAGAGAACCTAATAAAGAAAAGGAATGAAGATATAGCTGCATTGAGAAAGAAATTGAAATTGCCACCACTCATGCACCCACAGACTGCTGAAGTGATTGAGAAGAATAATGAAGAAGAGTTTATGGACTTGGTCCTTAAGCTAAATGAGCAACTAAAAGAGACAGAACAAGAATTAGAGAAAACACTACAAAGCACATAGAGTGAGTCAGCCTCTTAGCCTCAGAATGTAGTGCCAGTAGTTTCTATAGCAATCCCTTCTACATTGGCAACTGATCTAGCACCAAATGTCCCTTTGGCAACAACTGAAACTATAGAAGTGACAGGTATAGGTACATCACAGGTAGAAACCTCAAATCAAAGCATAGAAGAATTGATCAAGTCCATGGAGGAAATGAAGCTCCAAGTCTTTGAACTGCAAAAGGTAAGAGAGAAATTCATTACTTTAGAGAAAAAGTATGATGTGTCAAAATTTAATTTTGCCGAAGAAGTGAGGAAAAACAAAGGCTTGACCCAACAGGTTAAAACACTGGAAAAAGATCTTACATTTGAAAAGCCTTCAAATGATATCAGAAAGATATTATGGACCAATATCATTGAATCAATCAATGATATTTGGTCATCAATTCAAAAAAATTTGGAACAAATTGACTTAGTGAAAGTTGCTCTTCAAGAGATTGAAAAAACCAAGGAAGAACTAGGAGGGAAGCTGGAAGAAGCTATCATATTAATACACATTCTAAACAACAGAAACATGTATCAGTTGGAACAGCTAAACATCAAGGATAGAACTGGTACCATCCTCAAAATAAAGAAAGTATTGACCAAAAGGAGTTTAATGCAAGGCCTAAAATGCAAATGTCAAAATATGCAGGAAGAAATAGATGAATTTATGGGGAAATTTGGCATCTTACAAAGTAAAGGACTTCCAAGTCCTTTAGTCATCAATGACAAGCTAATGAGGTAGGATGATTATGTCAACAAATTATATCAGCAAGCTAATATTCAAGCCAGTTCATCTGCACCCAAGGCATTGCCGACAGGGAGAGTTCTCTATGATAGTTTGGAGAACCTTTTTTATATTGAGCATGAAGTGAGGCACTTGTTTCTAGTGCAACCAAATTTGTAAAATACACAGAAGCAGATGAAATCTTCATAAAACTGATAAGGACAAGAATACCGAGAGATGATTGGTGGACAACCATGACAGACATCTTATGGTTTACCATGGTAAAAAGTGAAGTAAATTGATGTATTTACCATAGTAAATTTTGGTAAAAAAGGATGAATGATGATAACACAGGTAAAGAGTATTAGTCACAGGTAAAAGAGTATCAGTGAAAAGATAAAATCAACCAGCCAGCACAGAATTATGAGCAAGATAGTAAGATGCACATCCATAGGACCTGCCTCCAGCTCCTTCAATAAAAATAGGGACAACAAACAAGCAATTCACATTTAGTTTCTACTTTTGAGACCATCTGTCTCTACATTCATGTAAAAGATATTTAGTTTTCCTAGAATATATCTCTCTTAGTTAAGAGATATTTTTATGTAAATTTTGTATAAGTACTTCCTCATTCGATGTACTGAGGGTGGATTCTTAGACATTTCTGTAAACACCTTATTTTGGAATAGAAGTGTTGTTGAACAAATATTGTATGGCTAGCTAGACAAAGTAATAAAGAAAAGGACTTTTACAGAATACCTATGTTAAACTAGAAACAAGTCAGTATTATATATCTTATGTTTTTACAATTTTCTTTTTTAAATATTCATATGTGTTTCATATCTGAATGATAAACGAAAAATTATATTTCAAAAAGATCTTTATTGCATTGTGTCTTTAAAATCATTTACTTTATTAATGTTTTCTTCCAAGCTATTATAGGTAGGGAATTCTTAACTGCTCCCTGCTTTCATAGTTTATCACCCTGACCATTTAACAAAGAATTCTTAATTGCTTTTTGTTAATGAGCACCCACTTTCCCTCATCTTGAACTTTGTCAAAGGATTCTTAATTGCCCTTCCTCCCTTTCAAGACCATTTCACCCTTTAAAGCTATTATTTTTCATTTGTTTAGCTATCTTGCCCTGTGAAACCCTCCTTTGTTAAATCAACCTAATCCAGGTAAGCCATCTTCAGTTGACTCCATAGCGCAATGGCCTAAAATACCTTGTTCTATCCATCTGCTCCTGAATTCCACCACCAAACAAAATCAAAACTCTCAAAGTTTTCATAACTAGCCTAAGATCCCATAAACAAAGCTAAATCATGAAGAGAGAGCCCTCTATGAGTACAAATTGGCTAGATTCTATACCTAAAAGATTGGTTTGTGGTTACCTCAAACTCCTTTCCTTCTTCTAACAACTTCAAGGAAAATCTGAGTGATAACACGGTGCATTTAAGCTAACAAACCCTTTATTTCCTTTCTCTTTTGAAAAGAAAACTATCTAATTCTAACCTTATATCTTCCAATGCCTCAAATTAAGCTTATGAGCACATCGTATTTCTCTACCTAACTACTGATCTACTAATATTAAACAGTTTGGCTAGATCTTTATTCTCTATCTATAAACATGAAATTTAAAGCATGAACTAGTCAATATTAAGCTATTTGACTATCACAGGCTATGGTATTTATGACAAAGTGCACACAACCATTATTTTGCATAGTAAAGTAAAAAGTAGTGGCACTTAGACTTGCACACTTTCATGATCTGTTTTTATTTGGGGTTTATATTTTTTTGACTTTTTTGATCTTTTCTTATTCTTTTTGTCCTTTGATATTTATTTTAGCACATACCCTCTTTACATTTTTTAATCTTTAATATGGAAAGCATTTGCAGAAAAACAAAGGTATGTAGAATATTACAAGGCTTAACATAGTCAATTCAAAATTATGATCCCTATTATTATGGGAACCTAGCAGTTAGTGGCGACCATACTAGGGATCAGAACATTTTCTTCAGAAAGTTTATACAAAGACTAGATTTTATCTATGATGGTGGAAAATGATCCAACACACAAAGCTTAAAATCATCCACCTGGCCACTCCAGCTCCAAATAAATTTCACAATCAAGACTCCACTAGAGGAATGAACCTGAAAGAACAATATGGGAAGATCAGGCTTCTAAATTGGATTGAAATTGAAGACATTATGTCCTTTCTCATCAAGAAGGTTTTTCAATGTATATTGTATTTTAGAAAGAAATTGGATTAGTTTTTAATTATTTTCCTTTGAAAATTGTAAATATATATTCTCCTTATCCATTTGAGCAGCTTTCTTCTAAATTTTATGATGATCATTTTCTGATTGATAAGCCTCAAACAATCTAGACTAATCTTACAATCCCTATACATATTCTTCTACCTTGTAAAGTTCCTAATAGATATAAGCCCCTCATGTTACCTCCTATACTCCATGATTTCCTTGATAATTGTTACAAATATCTCCCCAGTTTTGATGGAGAGAATGGTATCACTACCCAAAAACATATTCAAGTCTTTGAGAATTATCTAGACTTATTTGAGATTGATGAAGATGATGTTAGAATCAATGTTTTTGCTCTTTCTTTGGAAAGTAGAGTAAAGAGTTGGTTCAATAATATACCTATTGCAAGCATCTCAAATTTCCAACAGTTTTTCAAATCTTTCCTTGATAGATGGATAATCAACGTCAATGTTTTTGTGATCATAGAAGAATATAATCAATTGAAAAGACAACCAAATGAAACAATACAACAATTTTCTGATAGATTTAATCAAATCTATTACTCAATGCCATCAAATATAAGACCTCCTCCTGATTCAACTCTCTTGCATTATCCAAAAGCATTTGATCCAGAAATAGAATTTCAGCTAAGAGATACCCAACATCTCTTGAACAGATGCAGAACATTGTAGTAGATGTAGAAGTTAATCTACAAATTAGAAGAGAAAAGTTGAACGCAGAAGCGGAGAACAAAAACATTGTAGAGGTAAAACTTGACATTTCGGTAAGAAAAATAGAGGAAATAATATATAATATCACCATGCAAGATAGATTTTTTGTGCAAGATCACCATGACACATTTTTTCACAAAAAAAGAGGTTGATAGCCATGAACAAATTCTTGCTAATTACATCTATCATAGATCAAAAAATGGATTTACAAATCAATATGTGGAAGAGGAATCTACTGATTTGGTGTGTATGTTTGATGACATTTCTTCTTTTAATGATTTGCCTAAGTATGATGACAATTATGTTCTTCGAAATCAAGCTAGCTTTATAGAGCAATCAGAAACTAGTTTGGAGGGAAATTCAGTTTCAACAAATAAAATGTAGTGATCAGCCTATACATATTAGATATGAGAATGAGGAAGGAAGTGCAGAAAATTTGGAAATAAGTGAAGGTTCTTTGCCTCTTCTTTTAGCTTCATTCCAGTTCATCAAAGAAAACTTTACAATAATAAAAAATTAACAATCTTTAGGTATTGATATTGACAACAAAGAAGATAATGAAAATCTTAGTCAGGATTCTTTGGTTTCACAATTATAGTTATCAAATTTCATTGAAACACCTGATCAAATGACACAGGAAAGTTCTATACCACTATGTTTTGAATCATTTCAATTTTTGAAGGAAATGTGGTATAAAACCTCTAAATAAAAGGATGAACATCTTGTAGAAATCTATGAAGTTCCATTCAAATGTATATGCAATAAGTTGCAGCAATCCTTCCAAGGTTTTTATGATCCAATTCCTGATATATTAGATGATGGATGTAATCAAAATTTTTCTCCATTAACTAACTATGAGATTCAGGATCAAGATGATAAGGTTTCATCAGTCAAACATGTCAATCAATAGAAATATCATCACAAATCTTGTTTGAAAATCTGCAGGGGGATGAAGATAAAAATGGCATTTTAGTTTCATGGCATGAAGGTCATCCAGAACAATTGTACAATTGCTTAAATTAGTTGGGCAATAGTGTATATATTTTGGAAGATCATTTTGTATAGTTTTTAGAGTCAGAAAAGGAAATCAAGTATTCCCTTATCTTCTCATTTGTTGACAAGGTTATATTGGGCTGTAGAACTTTAGTTTTAATCATAAGCAAGCACAAGCAACAAAATCCACCAATGCATATGATGCTTGAATGGTTGCATTGGTTGTTTTATTTTACCTAACCAACAATTGGACAATTGATTAGAGTAAGTAGGTAGGATTTCAGTTTGAATAAATTCAGTTTTCAGCAGCAAGTTTGTTTCAGTTTTCAATTTTCGACAAGTATTGAAATATTTCATTAAGATTTAAGGTTGAGAAGAAGGCCCTTATGTCTTGATGATCTAGTAGTTTGGTTTGAGGTTAGCAATACATTTTTTCAGTTTCATATAAGATTTCAGTTTGCAGAAAAGGTTGAGATTTCAGTTCAAGATTTTCAGTCACAGAGATTATATAACAAAGCATGTGTAGGCTTGGGATTGGCCCAATGGATCAGGCCACTAGTCGACGGTGTTCTTGACATCTCACAAGGAGATGCAATCCCCATGTGGAGCTACTGTTAGGTTCCTCTAATAATAAGGATCATAATTTTGAATTGACTATGTTAAGTCTTGTAATATTGTCAATACCTTTGCTTTTCTGCAAATGTTTTCCATATTAATGATTAAAAAATGTAAAGAGGGTATGTCCTAAAAGAAATATCAAAGGACAAAAAGAATAAGAAAAGATAAAAAAGTAAAAAAATATGAACCCCAAATAAAAACAGATCATGAAAATGTGTCAGTCTAAGTGCCACTACATTTTACTGAGTGTGCAGACCCGTGCAACTTTGTGTGCAGAGCATATATAGTCTGTATTAAACTGAAGATATCAATAAATAGAAGTATTCTTGAAATTATATGTATTTATTTCCTGTTACTGCATCTAGTTATATTACATTTTGGTTTTAATTTACAATGTTTACGTGATGCGTGAATATATGTGATTATATTGGTTAGTTGAATGGAAGTAAGAATATTAGTTTACATGGCGGTAACTGTGATTGTTTGGTGAGATAAGTAAAACACTTAAGATAACTTGGGAACCTATACAATACACTGTCATAGCAGTGCGAAAGTACCTGGATCGTGGGTTAAGGTTGCACGAAGGATAATTGTACACCTTCGCGGAGTTATTGAAGGGCAGAATAAACAGGTAGACTGATAGAGCCCTAAAGCTTAGTGACCTATGTGAAAGTGGTAACAAAGGGTATAAACTAACATCATGACCATATTAGGGTGCGGAAACTTGGTTCCAACATACCCCCATAGTGCTTTGGGTGAGACTTCGGTCCGTGCTCTATGGGATGATGCCAAAAGGGCCAGTAGTGTAGGGATTTGTTTGGCTAACTAATGTTGAACTTGAGTCAGGCCCCACAAAGCCAACAAATTGCTCCATTATCAGGACTGAAATCTGCATGAGAGATGTGTGATGTCATATCACTGGAATCCAACTATGAAATAGGTCGAAGACTGGTTGGATAGGAAGATCCACGAATTCATGATGCATGAGAATAGAAATCCATGAAAAGGAACAGTGGTTGGACAAGTAACTATATATAGAAATCCACAAGATATTTTTATGTTCCTTTCTAGTTGAGCTATACAAGTGGATCATGAAGCTAGTAGATAGCCGAGGAAGGTGGAGACTTGAGGGTCCTATTGTCTGGACCCCAGAGTTAGTACAGAGACTGGAAGCCTATGAGGATAAGATCGCCCGTGCTGTCAATCATTGGCTCAATAGAATCATAGGAGGATTTTTGACTGAATTCACAGTTGATACCTCAGTTAGTTACAGCGAGGCAGAGCGACGCTTTTTCAAAGGTCCACAAGGTAAGCACTTGAAGTCTTTAAATACCTAGATTAAGATGTTATTTTGCAAAAAATGGGCTATGCAACTACCTTGATGTTTAGAGCTACGTGAAGTAGAAAGACTTATAGAAACGAAGGAAGAAAGGGCCCTGAATATAGCCCACTAATTTCACCCCCGTTGAGTGACGAAGAGGGAGTAGCACATGCTTCTTCGTGAAGTGCAGTTTAGTTAATAAGACAGGGATTCTCGCAACTGCCACCTCCACCTACACCACCTCCAACTTCACCACTGTGACCTGCGACTTCACCCATACTGTTATCACTCAGAAATTTCTCAAGGTTAAAGAAAGAAATCACTGAGGTAACCACAAACCTACTTTGGAGATTAGGATCTAGCCTTCCTAATCTTAGAGAGGGATCTCTCTTTTTTATTTAAATTTGTTTAGTTATTTTATTTTAGGTTAGTTATGTAAGCTTGATTGGGTTTTGATTTGAATTTGGATGGTGGGATCACTTACTTAGATGAATAGAGGTTTGCTTTTACCATTGGGATATGGAGTCAATATCGGAAAAACTGGACTAGATTATGTTCTAAAAACGATGTCTACATGGCAAGATAGGTGAGTTATTACAGATCTCAAAGGCTAGATGGTGAAGTGGTTTCTAATCGGATCTAGGGAGAAGCTAAGGGTTCCTTAGGCTGGATTATGACGAGAATGAAAGAGGTCAACCGGGATGGGAGAGCACTTAAGGGTTCTCAAATTTGGATATCAGAGGAAAACATATAAATGACTAACTGTGTAAAATAGAGTGTACTTAAACAAGTTCTGAGTGATATTTCGAGTTAATTCATTCAAATTTGGATAAGATTTAAGTTTATGAAACACATAAGAAAGTAATAAAATGGGACAAAGAAGATACTTCACTACAAATAGCTCATCTCATGAATCTTGTAATGCAATTCTTTTATTACTTGGTGTAGTCTGTTGAATTGAATAATGGTACAATCACCCTTAGGTTTAAGATCAAAATTACTCTACAAATATATAGTAATCCACACTCCACCCTCGATACTTCGAATTATGAAGTATTTATACAAAAATTAATACAAAATATCTTGTAAACTGAATAGGATTTATTCTAGGAATAAAATATTTGAATGCTAAAAGGTAGTGACACCTTTTAACTGATTGAAAATTGTCTCTGTTATTTAGGTTCTATTGTCTTTTAGTCTTTGATCTATTTTCATTTAAGCTACTTAGCTGTTTGGTCTTCATGTTGGATGTCATATTTAATTATGACCTTTCATTTGATGCACTTTCATCTACCTCCTCTATTTAGTCTTTTAACTGTATTCTCTTTCATCTACTTTCATTTTTAACTTTTACTGTAAATATTACTCACTCTTTCATGTTTTGGTGTTTTTAGTAAAAATGATTTTTACTAGAAGACACATAGAATAAAAAATGTTTCTTGGAGAGTAGTTTGTAAAAATATTTTATTGTGCTAGTAAAAATGATTTCGTCTCTATTTTAACCATTACTGCCTCTATGTAAATGCTTTCTTCCTACTTTATGATAATTGTCTTTTCCTTCTGAATTAAGCCCTTTGAATACATTTCTTTGCGAATCTTGGAGTAAATATGTTTTGGAACTAGTATAAAAACTATTTGTCCAAGCTTTTGGCCTTGTAATCATCTGCAAAACTAAACATTTCATTAATAAAATCCAAGTCTGTGAGGAGGTGACCGAAGGCTATATTGAATTGGGAAGAATTGTGGGACAAAGTCCAGACTGTGCTCGGGAGGTAATCAATGGTGAAATTCGGTTGTAGGGGCTCAAGGTGGTGTAGGAAGGGTTAGTCAGCTTTCAATGAAAAATGAGTGAAAAGAGTGAAAATGATCGTCTTCTGCGTTTTAACAATTAACAGCTAGAATTGGCACGAAATTTCATAATGAATAGTGGATGGTTTTGGCCTATGCGGGGAGGCGGTATTAAGGTTCATTGCACCGATTTTGGTAGTCAGGCAGTTTTTCCATGGGAGCACGTGAGTTAATCCAAATCTTCCACGTAACCGAAAGGGGCCGGAGCAAAACTGCGAATCTTGTGTGCTCTCAGGCGGGTAAATATCAGAATAGAAATCAATGCAATATGGATGTGCACCATCAGATCTGGGGGTTAAAGATCTAACGGCTATCACACGGTGATCTACACAGAGGACAATCAGGCAGAGATTTGTGGGGCCCGGGGTTAATTACAATTGATTTGCAATTAATTTATGAATAAGGTGGGGTTAAATATAAGTGGGTTAATGGAGTCAGACCAAGGTTGGGATATATATTAATATAGTTTAATGCGGGTTTTATATGGGTTATGGGATATATATGGAGGAATTATTTTAATACGGGATATATGTACAAAGGGAGTTAAATAATTAAAGTTAAATGTTAATATTAGTATATGGGTGGGATTGTAAACATACACTAAGTTTCTAATGTAAAATTAATATTGGGATGGGGAACATAAATCGAGAATAAAGGGTTTTATGGGTTTTTTTGGTGAAATATGGTATAATAAAGGGGGGATGATCTTTAAAGGGAAATGTCTAGGGAAAAGGGTTGAAATTAATGAAACTAGGTTAAAATGAGGGGAAAGGGTATTTTTTCAAGGGGAGTGGGTTTCACATTAGGGAAAAGGGGTTTTGGGTTAGGAAATGACCTTTGGAGGGTAATTTGCTAGGAAAATGTGTAAAACCAAGGGTTAAGGGTTAAAATGAAGCGAAAGGGTATTTTCATAAGAAACAATTGGATAATGGGGAAATTAGTAAGCATGTAGTGGGGGGGAAATGAAATGAGGGGAAGTTAACCAAATCAACTTGTGAACATCCCTTCACTTTCATAACTGCTCCTGCACACTGAAACATAGGATTAAGCATAATGAATGTGCTTATGCGTTAATAACCTTGTACTTCTGCAACCTTTCTTGTACCTACCCTTTACTTACCCTAACATTTTTTCTTCACTTTATTGGGTGCATTTAAGCTAACAAACCCTTTCTTTCCTTTTTCTTTTGAAAAGCAAACTGTTTAATTCTAACCTTATATCTTCCAATGCCTCAAATTAAGCTTATGAGGACATTTTATTTCTCTACCTAACTTCTGATCTACTAATATTAAACAGTTTGGCTAGATCTTTATTCTCTATCTATAAACATGAATTTTAAAGCATGAAGTAGTCAAGATTAAGCTATTTGACTATCATGGGCTGCGGTATTTATGACAAGCTACACACAACCATTATTTTGCATAGTAAAGTAAAAAGTAGTGGCACTTAGACTTGCATACTTTCATGATCTATTTTTATTTGGGGTTTATATTTTTTTGACTTTTTTTATCTTTTCTTATTCTTTTTGTCCTTCGATATTTATTTTAGGACATACCCTCTTTACATTTTTTAATCTTTAATATGGAAAGTATTTGAAGAAAAATAAAGGTATGTACAATATTACAAGGCTTAACATAGTCAATTCAAAATTATGATCCCTATTATTATAGGAACCTAGCAGTTAGTGGCGACCATGCTTGGGATCAAAACATTTTCTTCAGAAAGTTTATACAAAGACCAGATCTGATCTATGATGGTGGACAATGATCAAACACACAAAGGTTAAAATCATCCACCTAGCCACTCCAGCTCCAAATCAATTTCACAATCAAGACTCTACTAGAGGAATGAACCTAAAAGAACAATATGGGAAAATTAGGCTTCTAACTTGGATTGCAATCCAAGACATTATGTTCTTTCTCATCAAGAAGGTTTTTCAATGTATGTTGTATTTTAGAGAAGAACTTGGATTATTTTTTGATTATTTTCCTTTGAAAATTGTAAATATATATTCTGCTTATACATTTGAGCATCTTTCTTCTAAATTTTATGATGATCATTTTCCGATTGATAAGCCTCAAACAATCAATACTAATCTTACAATCCCTGTACATATTCTTGTACCTTGTTAAGTTCCAGATAGATATAAGTGCCTTATGTTACCTCCTATACTCCATGATTTCCTTGATCACTGTACAAATATCTCCCCAATTTTGATGGAGAGAATGGTATCACTACCTAAAAACATATTCAAGGCTTTGATAATTATCTGGACTTATTTGAGATTGATGAATATGATGTTAGAATCATAGTTTTTGCTCTTTCTTTGCAAAGTAGAGTAAAGAGTTGGTTCAAGAATCTATCTATTGCAAGCATCTCAAATTTCCAACAGTTTGTCAAATTTTTCCTTGATAGATGGATAATCAAAGTCAATGTTTTTGCAAACATAGAAGAACATAATCAGTTGAAAAGACAACCAAATGAAACAATACAACAATTTTCTAATAGATTTAATCAAATATATTATTCAATGCCATCAAATATAAGACCTCGTCTTGATTCAACTCTCTTGCATTATCCAAAAGCATTTGATCCAGAAATAGAATTTCAGCTAAGAGAAAGAAACCCAACATCTCTTGAACATATGCAGAACATTGCAATAGATGTAGAAGTTAATCTACAAATTTGAAGAGAAAAGTTGAAAGCAGAAGAAGAGAACAACAACATTGCAGAGGTAAAACTCGACATTTTGGTAAGAAAAATATTGGAAATGATACAAAATGTCACCATGCAAGATAAATCTTTTGTGCAAGATCACCGTGACACATCTATCTCACAAAAAAAAGAGGTTGATAGCCACAAACAAATTCTTGCTAATTCCAAATATCATAGATAAAAAATGGATTCGCAGATCAATATGTGGAAGAGGAATTTACTGATTTGGTGTGTATGTTTGATGACATTTCTTCTTTTAATGATTTGCATAAGTATGATGAGTATGATGATAATTATGTTCTTCGAACTCAAGCTAGCTTTACAGAGCAATCAAAAAATAGCTTGTAGAATGAGGAAATTCAGTTTCAACAAATAAAATGTAGTGATCAGCTTATACATATCAGATATGAGAATGAGGAAGGAAGTGCAGAAAATTTGGAAATAAGTGCAGGTTCTTTGGCTCTTTGTTTAGCTTCATTTCAGTTCATCAAAGAAAACTTTAAAACAATAAAAACTTAATAGTCTTTAGGTATTGATATTGATAACAAAGAAGATAATGAAAATCTTAGTCAGGATTCTTTGGTTTCACAATTACAGATATCAAATTTCATTGAAACACCTGATCAAATGACACAGGAAATTTCTATACCACTATGTTTTGAATCATTTCAATTTTTAAAGCAAATGTGGTATAAAACCTCTAAAGAAGAGGATGAACATCTTGTAGAAATATATGAAGTTCCATTCAAACAAATATGCAATAAGTTGCAACAATCCTTCCAAGTTTTTTATGATCTAATAGCTGATATATTAGATGATGGATGCAATCAAAAGTTTTCTCCATTAACTAACAATGAGATTCAGGATCAAGATGATAAAGGTTTCATTAGTCAAACATGTCAATCAGTAGAAATATCATCACAAAGCTTGTTTGAAAATCTGTAGGGGGATGAAGATAAAAATGACATTTCAGTTTCATGGCATGAAGGCCATCCAGAACAATTGTACAGTTGCTTAAATCAGTTGGGAAATAGTGTATATATTTTGGAAGATCATTTTGTATAGTTTTTAGAGTTAACAAAGGAAATCAAGTATTTCCTTATCTTCTCATTTGTTGACAAGTTTATATTGGGCTGTAGAACTTTAGTTTTAATCATAAGCGAGCACAAGCAAAAAAATCCACCAATGTATATGATGCTTGAATGGTTGCATTGGCTATTTTATTTTACCTAACCAGTAATTGGACAACTGATTAGAGTAAGTAGGTAGGATTTTAGTTTTAATAAATTCAGTTTTCAGCAGCAAGTTTGTTTCAGTTTTTAGTTTTAGCAAGTATTGAAATAATTCATTAATATTTAAGGCTGAGAAAAAGGCCCTTAGGTCTTGATGATCTAGTAGTTTGGTTTGAGGTTAGCAATACCTTTTTTCAGTTTCATATCAGATTTCAGTTTGCAGAAAAGGTTGTGATTTCAGTTCAAGATTTTCAGTCACAAAGATTATATAACAAAGCATGTATAGGCTTGGGATTGGCCCAATGGATCATGCCACTAGTCAACGGTGTTCTTGACATCTCACAAGGAGATGCAATCCCCATGTGGAGCCACTGTTAGGTTCCTATAATAATAGGGATCATAATTTTGAATTGACTATGTTAAGTCTTGTAATATTGTACATACCTTTTCTTTTCTGCAAATGTTTTCCATATTAATGATTAAAAAATGTAAAGAGGGTATGTCCCAAAAGAAATATCAGAGGAAAAAAAGAATAAGAAAAGATAAAAAAATTCAAAAAACATGAACCCCAAACAAAAACAGATCATGAAAATGTGCAAGTCTAAGTGCCACTACTTTTTACTTCATTGTGCAAAATAATGGTTTTGTGCAGTTTGTCATAAATGCCACTTCCCATGATAGTCAAATAACTTAATATTGACTAGTTCATGGTTTAAATTTCATGTTTATAGATAGAGAATAAAGATCTAGCCAAACTATTTAATCTTGGCAGATCAGTAGTTAGGTAGAGAAATAAAATGTGCTCATAAGCTTAATCTAACCCATTGGAAGATATAAGGTTAGAATTAGATAGTTTGTTTTTCAAAAGAAAAAGGAAAGAAAGGGTATGCTAGCTTAAATGCACCCAATAAAGTGAAGAAAAAATGTTAGGGTAAGTAAAGGGTAGATACAAGAAAGGTTGCAAAAGTACAAGGCTGTTAAAGCATAAACACATTTATCATGTT
The DNA here is from genome assembly GCA_000404065.3 of Pinus taeda. Classification (NCBI taxonomy): domain Eukaryota; kingdom Viridiplantae; phylum Streptophyta; class Pinopsida; order Pinales; family Pinaceae; genus Pinus; species Pinus taeda. Next base: position 65,190 of record APFE031090095.1, on the reverse strand, counting down.
TAATCCTATGTTTCAGTGTGCAGGAGTAGTTATGAAAGTGAAAGGATGTTCACAAGTTGATTTGGTTAACTTCCCCTCATTTCATTCCCTCCCCCCCACACTACATGCTTACTAATATCCCCATTATCCCATCATTTCTTATGAAAATACCCTTTCCCTTCATTTTAACACTTACCCCTTGGTTTCACACATTTTCCTAGCAAATTACCCTCCAAAGGTCATTTGCCAACCCAAAACCCCTTTTCCCTAGTGTCAAACCCATTCCCCTGGAAAAAATACCTTTTCCCCTCATTTTAACCTAGTTTTATTAATTTCAACCATTTTCCCTAGACATTTCCCTTTGGAAATCATCCCCCCTTATTATACCATATTTCACCTAAAAAACCCATAAAACCCTTTATTCTCGATTTATGTTTCCCCATCTCGATATTAATTTTACATTAGAAACTTAGTGTATTTTTACAATCCCACACATATACTAATATTAACATTTAACTTTAATTATTTAATTCCCTTTGTACATATATCCCATATTAAAATAATTCCTGCATATATATCCCATAACGCATATAAAACCTGCATTAAACTATATTAATATATATCCCAACCCTGGTCCAACTCCATTAACCCAATTATATTTAACCTCGCCTTATTCATAAATTAATTACAAATCAGTTGTAATTAACCCCCGGGCCCCTCAAATCTCTGCCCGATTGCCCTCCGTGCAGCTTCACTGCATGATAGCCGTAAAATCTTTCACCCCCAGATCTGACGACACACATCCATATCACATTGATTTAGTTTTCGAGCCTTACCCACCCGAGAGCACGTGATATTTGTGGTTTTTCTTGGGCCCCTTTCGGTTACGTGGGAGCTTTGGGTTAAATTGCGTGCTCTCATGGAAAAACTGCCCGACTGCCAAAAGTGGTGCAATGAACCTTAATACTGCCTCCATTTGTAGGCTAAAACAATCCACTGTTCATTATGAAATTCCACACCAATTCTAGCCATTGCCCATTAAAATGCTGAAGATCATCATTTTCACTCTTTTCACTCATTTTTCATTGAAAGCTGACTAACCCTTCCTGCGCCACCCTGAGCCTCTGCAACTGAATTTCACCGTTGATTACCTCCCAAACATAGTTCGGACTTTGTCCCATAGTTCTTCCCAATTCAATACAGCCTTCGGTCACCTCCTTGCAAACCTAGATTTTATTAACAAAATGTTTAGTCTTGTAGGTGATTACAAGGCTAGAAGCTTGGATAAATAGTTTTGATACTAGTTTCAAAACCTGTTTACTCCAAGATTTGCAAAGAAATGTATTCCAAGGACTTAATTCAGAAGGAAAAGACAATTATCATAAAGTAGGAAGAATTCATTTATATAGAGGCAGTAATGGTTAAAACAGAGATGAAATCATTTTTACCAGCACAACAAAATATTCTTACAAACTACTCCCTAAGAAACATTTTGTATTCTACATGTGTCTTTTAGTAAAAATCGTTTTTACTATAAACATAGAAACATGAAAGAGTGTGTAATATTTATAGTAAAAGGTAAAAATGAAAGCAGGTGATAGAGCATATAGTTAAAATACTAAACAGAGGAGGCAGATGAAAGTGTATCAGATGAAAGGTTATAAGTAAATATGACATCCAGTGTGAATACCAAATAGCCAAGCAGCTTAAAGGGTAAAATATCAAAGACTAAAAGACTACAGAACCTAAATAACAACAACAATTTTCAGTCAGTTGAAAGGTGTAACTACCTTTTAGCATTTAGATATTTTATTCCTAGAATAAATCCTAGTCAGTTGACAAGATATTTTGTATTAATTTTTGTATAAATAATTCATAATTCAAAGTATTGAGGGTGGAGTGTTGATAGCTATACATTTGTAGAGTTATTTTGATCTTAAACCTAAGGGTGATTGTACCAATATTCAAATTAACAGACTGGAGCAAGTAATAAAAGCATTGCATTAGAGGATTCATGGGATGAGCTATTTGGAGTGAAGTATCTTCTTTGTCTGATTTTGTTACTTTCTTATGTGTTTCATAAACTTATATGTTATCCAAATTTGAATGAATTAACTGGAAATATCACTCAGAACTTGTTTAAGAACACTCTGGTTTGCACAATTAGTCATTTATATGTTTTCCTCTGATATCCAGATTTTTGAACCCTTAATTGCTCTCCCATCCTGGTTGACCTCTTTCATTCTCTTCATAATCCGGCCTAAGGAACCCTTAATTTATCCCTAGATCTGATTAGAAACCACTTCACCATCCAACCTTTGAGATTTGTAATAACTCACCTAGCTTGCCCTATAGCCACTACTTTTAGAACTTAATCTAGTCTAGTTTGTCTAATATTGACTCCATATCCCAATGGTAAAAGAAAAACTTTGTTCATCTAAGTAAGTAATCCCACCACCCAAATTCAAATCAAAACCCAATGAAGCATACATAACTAGCCTAAAATGAAATAACTAAACAAAGTTAAATAAAAAAGGGACAACCCTCTCTGAGATTATGAAGGCTAGATCCTAATCTCCAAAGTAGGTTTGTGGTTACCTCGGTAATTTCTTTCTTAAACCTTGAGAAATTTTTGAGTGATAACACATAACACCACCACCTCCATCACAGTTCAACATGGAAAATTCAGTGAAGTTTCCTTTGTTTAAGGGCTTGGGAAATGAGGACCCAGACCAGTTTTGGTTTGTCGTGAAAGCTGTATGGGAAGCTTAGGGCATCAAAGATGATCACATGAAGAAGGCAACATTGGTTAGCACTTTGCAGGATTTCGTGATAACTTGGTACATCAAGTACTCTAATGATAACCCAAATTCCAGGTTGGCAGAGATCCAGACTGCACTGAATAAAGAATTCAGTAGGCCTAAATCTGAGGCATAGTCGATTGTGGGGTTCAAGGAAATCGCGATGAAACCAAGTGAGACACCTTGGGAATTGGATCAGATATTGAAGAGTAAAATCTGTGAAGCCAATATGAACTTAACAGATGGACAACACCGTGAATGGTTCATGGCTTCACTCCTGCCTCACCTAAGGGTTTCACTGTCACAACAGAATATTACGAATCAGGTAGAGGCCTGGGAGATTTCCATAAGACTACATGAAATGCCGATGCAAGATCTGAATCTGTTGGTTCAGCAGATCCATTCGCAGTTGCAAAATCTTTGCCTCGAAATGCAAAGTTTGAAGCAAGATAGAATAGTTCAATCGGAGGTGCATGAAGAGATATGGTTCCTGAAATGTAAGGGTTACAGGCATGACAAAACCACTACCTGGTCTTTGCGAACAATATTGCAGGAGGAGGACCGATTCCTTTGAGGTTGGAGGCCCAAACAAGACTGAGCATGGGTCTTGCATTGTGGCGTGCTATATTTCAAGTAGCAGGGAAAGATATGACGGATAACTATCATTTGCTGCAGAAGTTTGTACACACACCGCAACAACTATTCTACAACTTCTACAGGTTGGTAGGGCATGATGAGCACAACTGCGAAAGTTACAAATTGATGATGGACAGAACACTCGCCTATAGGGTTCAGGCAGAAATGCATCCCCTTGACCAAAGCACTTGGATGGCGCGAACAGGACTTCAGGGGCGCGAAAGAGACCGAGGCAGAGGAGGACTTGGCAGAGGTCAGGGACAACTAATTTGCTACAATTGTGGAGGACCAAGACACTATGCCCATGAATGCACTAACTCGATGCATCCATCGTGCAAATATTGTACTCATTTTGATCATGAGACATAGGATTGTCCTACGCTGATAGCAAGGATACACGACAATGGGGTGCTACCACCTCCACTGACTCAAAAATTGCAGATGATGAGGTTTGAGCCTCACGAAGAGGATCCCAATGTGATAATAGTGCTCTGAAGTGGAATGGTAATGGGCGATGATAAGGGGAAACAACCTGAAGATAGTGAATGGGTCCACAAAGCTCTAGTGAAGGAGGTTGAATTTGATTTGGAGTGCACACACGAAACGTTCATGGAAGAAAAGAAGAGCTTCACTAAGGCCTCTACCTCAGGGAGCAGGGATAAGCCTGATAAGAAAATGGACCCTTCTATGCTTATGACCTTTCTAGAAACCTACATGAAGTTGTTGCGTGATAGAAAGGCTGTGAAGGGGTTACAAGAACATATAAATAGATGTGCCAGAAACACTCCAGGTGAACCGTGCATGGTACAGAATATTGGGAATAAAGAAAGGATAGGGCGTGAGATGAGACTGGCCGCGTAGGTAGGAGAATATGAAATGGATCAAGTAATTTTGAATCTGGGGTTAGACGCGAACATTTTACCAAAGTAGACTTGGGAGTGGATGGGGAGACCCGCGATGCAGTGGTATCCAATTTAGTTAAGGATGGAAAATTAGCAGAAGATCATCCCCATGGGATGGCTGCAAGGAGTGACTATAGATATTGAAGGAGCAAGTGCATTGGCTGACTTTGAACTAATAGAAATTGTGGATGACAACAACCCCTACCCTATGCTCCTTGGCGTTGATTGGGCTACTAACATGAACAGGGTAATCCACCTAAAGAAGTGAAAGATGATATTTTAAAAGTAATTGCTTTGTGTAATAGCACCCTAGATCCTATTGAAGGATCACGATATACTGAACCAGTCCGCGATTATGAGAGAAATGACGATTTAGACTTCATATATAAGATAACAACGCGAGACCAATATTGGGTGAATCTGACAGTGGATGGATGAATTACATGTGATCGCGAAAGTTACTTCACCTCAGACTCTGATGAAGAATTAGAGTGTTGGTAGAATTGACTACATGAAGTAACCATGCTAAGTTGTAACATGATGACCCAGTCCCTATAGTATGTATTGTTAGAGGTAAGAAATCTGCCCACTTACGATGGCCTGAATGATGTAGATGTATTTTTGGATGCATTTGAGAGGGAGGTACTAGAAAAGCAGTGCTTCTAGGCTTTGGACTGGGCACTACGCGCTACACCAGCAAGATGGTGGGGTACGCACAATGGTAGCTTTGATGATTGCGCCAGTGTAGGAGGACGGTGAGAACACACTTTGGGAAGCTGAAGGTAAGAATGAAAGACAAATATGATAGGAAAGATGATCCATGCACACACTTGGCCAACTGGGCTAAGGCTTATGTAGTGAAGCCCCAACCTGAATGGGTGCACTTGTTCTGTCACACCTTGGATGTCATCCCGATGAACTGGTACTTGGAGAAATAGCTCCCCCATGGTACATGTGAATGGGATATTTTGTGTGAAGGATCCATAATGACATTCAACTTTGAAGACAGGTTTGACTGTATTGACGAAGTGCTACAAGAAGTTAAAACAACAATCTTTAGGATACCACAAGATCATTTGGATCTAATTCAACCCGATCGGACTACTCAGCTAAGCCAGGTGTTGGAATGATATAACATGAATTCTGAAGAAGAAAATGAGGATCCATGAAAGATTAATATCCTTGAAATCGAGGGTCATCGTGAGGTTAATGGACCGCAGATTGAGAATCCTGATATAACTATGCCATTGAAAACTAAACAAGTAAATATTGGTATGGAGGTGGAGCCCAAATTTGCGAAGATTGGAGATTATTGGGATGACGTGACGGTAGATAAGGTCGTTGAATTGCTCAACGAATACCAAGGTTTGTTCCCTACCAAATTTACAGAGCTAAAAGGGATAATAGGAGATCTAGGCATTATGAAAATCACATTAAAGCCTAACGCGAAGCCAGTTAAACCAAGACCTTACCGTATCAATTTGATGTATAACGAGAAGGTCCGCTTAAAGCTAGACAAGATGCTCGCGGCATGCATCATTGAGTGCATAGAAGAATATAATTGGGTAAGCCCAATGGTGGTACAGGAAAAGAAGTAGAAGGATGAAATAACGATATACGTAGATTTCAGGAAGTTGAATGATGCTTGCATACATGATCCTTTCCCGACTTCATTCGCCGATGAGGTATTAGATAATGTAGGTGGCCAGGAAGCATATTATTTCATTGATGGGTTCTCTGGGTACCCTCAGATCAAAATCGTACCTGAGGATAGAAGCAAGATGACCTTCGCAACTGAATGGGGATGTTTTTAGTACAATGTAATTTGTTTTGGATTAAAGAATGCGCCTACGATTTTTTTGCGCGTAGCCATTGCTGCATTCAAAGAATTCATTCATAAGTTTCTGGAGGTTTACTTTGATGACTAGACTGTGTTTGGGTTGGTAAAATGCAATGTGGAAAGTTTGCGCTTGATGCCAGATACTTGTCAAAGGTACTAGATTACGCTCAATCTAAAGAAATGTTTGTTTTGTGTTCCTTTTGGGACTTTTCTGGGTCATGTGGTTTGTATATAGGGAATGATGGTAGATCACGTGAAGATAATTGTGATACTTAACTTGGAGGCACCAAGGAGTGTGAAACAGCTACATGCAACCCTAGGACATACTAGGTATTACTAGAAGTTTATCAAAGGCTATGCCTAGATCACCACGCCTATGGAGAAGTTGTTGAAAAAGGATGTCATGTTCTGTTGGAACGAGGACTGTAAGAAAACAATGGACGTATTGAAAGAAAAAATGGTCACCGTGACAATTTTAGTCTCTCTGGATTGGAAGAAGGAGTTTCATGTACATGTAGATGCATCATGTATAGCGCTAGGAGCAGTAGCGACACAGGCTGGTGGAGGAGAATTGGAACATCCTATAACATTCTCAATTAGGAGGTTATCCAAGGCTGAGAAGAACTATTCAACCACATAGCATGAAGGGTTAGCCATGGTATACACGCTCCAGAAGTTTAGACACTATTTGTTGGGTGGAAATTTTAAGATGTATATGGATCATTTCGTGTTGAAATACCTGGTCAATAAGCCTGTGTTAGGGGGGAGAATCTGTAGGTGGTTGTTATTGTTCCAGGAGTATGATTTTGAGGTTATTATGAAGCCTGGATGACTGAATGTGGGACCAGACCATATGTCGTGCATCAAAATGGAGGAGGAGCCCACTAAATTGGAGGAGGGATTGCCTGATGTGCATCTATTTGCAGTGCGCACCATGAATGGTGACTTTGAAGGCATCATACACTTCCTAATGATAGGAACCGCCCTAGAAGGCTACACCGTCCAATAGAAGAAGGAGTTAGTGGTACACGTGGTAGACCTTTCTGTCATTGTCAGACATATGTACAAAATGGGGTTTGATGAAGTATTATGACAATATGTATTGAAGTTTGAAAGGAGCAGTATCGTCGCGGATGCTAATGGGGGTGCCGCAAGAGGGCACTATGTAGGAAGGGTGACCACACAAAAGATTCTACATGCAAGGTTGTGGTGGCCAACCCTCCATCAGGATTCAAAATCTTACTGCAAGGTGTGTGATGTGTGTCAAGGGACTGGCAGGTCATCACGAGGGGATGAGCTACCTCTAAACCCACAGATGACGTTGCAACCTTTTGAGAAATGGGTGATAGATTTTGTGGGACCCATTCAGCCCCAAGGGAAGAAGACAGGAGCGTGGTACATTATCACTGCGACTAGGTATTTGACTTGATGGGCGAAGTCATAGCCTGTGAAGGACTGCACATGCACGACCACTGCGAAGTTCCTCTTTGAGTATGTACTGACGCGATTTGGGTGTCCAAATATTATAATGAGCGATCGTGGTACGCAACTTCTAAATGAGATGATCAGCGTGCTGACAGAAGAATTTTAGCTATATCACCAAAAATTCATGCCTTATCACCCATTGGCTAATAGGATGGTGGAAGCATTCAATAAGGTGTTGGAGAATGTGCCGACCAAGGTTTGCAATGCTTAGTAAAGTGAATGGGACCTGCGCATACCTGCAATACTATGGGCCTATCAGATGACATGCAAAAAGTTGACTGGATAGATACGCTTTAGGCTTGTATATGGTGTTGAAGCAGTGATGCCCATGGAATACATTGTGCCTATTTTACGCATAGCAGAGATAATGGGTATGATGGATCACAGAGCCCTAGAAGAGAGGCTCGCGCAACTAGTTGAGCTTGAGGAAGAGAAATTTCTAGCAAGATTTCACCAACAAGTCCAAAAGCAGTGCAAAAAGGCATGGCATGATCGACACATTAAGTTGCACACCTTTAAGGTAAATGATCTGGTTTTGTTATATAATAGCAAGTTTGATAAATTTCTAGGGAAATTCAGAATGTACTAGTTAGGGTCCTATGTCATTAAAGGGATTACCAATGGTGGAGTAGTTCGGTTGGTTAAATTGAATAGAGATCCCTTCCCAGGAAAGGTGAATGGCAGCCAATTCAAGCCATACACTAGTGATTCAGGCAGGTGACTATATGAGGGTAGCATAATCTTAGCGCTCTAGGGAACTGAAAGGAGGCACGGGACTATAAAATACACTTCTCGGGTTGGGGAACTACGTGATTGGAGGATTGCGCGGAGTGAGGAAATGTCACAGGGTTCGCGAGAGCACAAAGGGAGTTGCGCTACCCAGGGAGAAATATCATAGGTCAGCCAGAAAGTGACCATTAAAGTCACTGTTCATGATTTGACGGTAGGAATGTGGCAAAATGGAGCGGGCAACCGACATTTAATACAAACTTTATGCGTAAGATCTTTGGAAAACTGCTGCCAATCCGGCATTAATAAACCAAGCATGAGTGAAACGGGCAAATTTGAATTCAAAATGCCCTATAAATTACAGGTGGAGGCCCAACGAAAGAAACTTGGCATTTTGAGAATTGATTTGTTGAGCTCTCAAGCACACATGAACCACGAAGTATTTGAAGCTCTGCTAGCCAATTTAGTATTTGAGACATTGCCAAAGGAGACATAGGATTTATTGCATAACATCATGTCAACACCCACAGAAGCTATGGATGTCGAAGCAGTGACAGTCAAGGGGGTTGTGCTAGAGGTTGTTAAGTAGCCAGAGGGAACGACTCTAGAGGTTGCAGAGGTATTAGCTAAAGTTCCCAAATCACCATGGACACCTAGACCGAAGCTGACGCCACCCAAGGAGAGTGTGAAGGATAATAAGGGTAAGCAAGTTGCAATACTGGTGCGTGTGTCACTGAGAAGAAACCCACCAAAGGATAAGCCTAACACACAGGAAAAGGGCAAGGCCATTAACTTAGAGCCAGAGGAGGAAGAAAATGAGGACATCCTGATGGGTGATGAGGGCTTGGGGGTAGAAGTGGAGGAAGTTCAAGTCCAGGGTGCTGACCCTATCACTAATTTGCCTAAATACGTCCCTCCGTGCAAGGGCAAGACCAAAGTACCGAAGGACATTGATGAGAGCAAGGTCCCCTTGTAAACCCCTCTGCTGCCAGATGAGATTGTCTTTGGAGGACCATGCTTGGGATGGGTTCCTCTGTTAAAACTGGAATATTGGGACTTAGCTGATCATGAGAAGTTCCCGCACTTAAAAATAGATAGCTAATGCACTGCATTATTGACACAACCACTGAGATGACTACATTGGCATCACGGAAGTGGCTCAGGGCAGTAGACAAGGTAGGTCTGCTCAACCTGCTATGGGTGCCACACTACAACTGCACCCATATTACAGTATTTCTCATCAAGTAGCTACTATGCATGGTGCATGATGGGTGTCTATGGCTAGAGGAGGCAATACCCATCACCGACAGATTGATTCATAGGATCACACAGCTGCCCTACACAGGGGAAACTTCGGCCATGATGTTTGGCAGAAAAGGTGGTGAACAAGACCTCGTGGAGACCATGAAGGAGAAATTCAAGGTCGTGAAGAAGCCACGAGGCTATGCCATCTCGAGTACATGCGACGTTGCGGTCAAGGTGGCCACGAAGATTTTGGCAGGAAAGATTATGAGGAAGTTTCGCGCAGATGAAGTGCTGACATGAGTCATCGCTCTTGTAGCCCAATGCACCGAAGGAGTCTAGTTTTATTGGATGTATTATCTCTGCGGTGAGTTCCTTGCAAACTTCTGTGAGGCATACGAGCTCAGAAAGACCTTCCACTATGCATGGCTCTTACTGTCTATTGTGCTGGTAGCTTGGGAGTTGCTGGAAGATAGTCAATTCCCCTCAGTCGTGTCAAACATGCTAGAAGTAGCGAAGTACACTTCGCTGTGGGCGACCAAGGATGCTCAACACATCAAGGATAGCAAGATCTTCTAGATCTTGATGGAAATGAACCTCAACATGGCTATCAATTGCAAACCGTGATTTTCACCTACTGTGTTTGAAAAACTGCAGGGGTATGCAGAGTTCAAGGCAAACTTTCACTGGGTATGAATCAGGGCATAGAAGGACCCTAAACAGACATGGTATGACTTGCCTTACTTGGAAACGGACAACGCGATTGATGTAGTACTTGATCGCTAGCTGGAAGAGTGGTGTACTACCTTAGATTTGGCGGTGGGGTAGAGTAAGTCCAGCGGTCAGTGTGAAAAGAAGGAGGCCAAGCTCAAGGGCACAGCTGGCCAAGAAGAGGAAGAAGGAGGCCATTGACAAGGCCTAGGTGGAACATGATGCCGCCTAGCAGACGGAAAAGAAGACAGGCGAAATAGAGCATGGCACTGAAAAATGTGTGAGGTCACCTTTGCTCGAAACAAAGGAAGAAATAGACGAGCAAATAGAGCAGCATGGCACAGACCCGCAAAAAATGTCAGACCGCATCAAGTGTCCAAGGGAAAAAGAAAAAGTGGGGTCAAGGAAGAAATCCAAGGCTAGCAAGGCATTACTGGACCCAATCACCCTCACCAAAGGAGATTTGCATGAAATTAGAGACACAATTTGGGATCTCACCATGAAGGTGCTACAACAGTTCGAGAAACAGCAGTAGCAACAGCTAGTATTGGGGGCCATCCAGACAGGTTTACGGGAGCTACAGACCCATGCATCATAGTTGGCACAGGCTCTACCAGCCTCGCTTTCGGTACTTTAGAAGCTGCCAATATGCTACGAAAAAATGTCTTCTACGTGATAGTACTGCCAGATGGAGCACTGACCATAGAAAAGGAAGCTGACAGGCCCACTGTCAGCACCCTCAAGGGAGTGGGGTCGAACTTGGCAATGCTCCCTAGCGAGGTGCTCCACCTATTGCAAGATGGAGTGATGGTAGAGCTAAGGAATTGTGAACACCATGCGTTTCATGTGATCAGTGAGCAGAAGGTTAATAATGAATAGATGGCACTATAGCAAGACTCTGCCATCACCGTTGTCATTGAGGTAACCGACTGAAATAAGCGCATAGTTCATGTCATGGAGGAGGCATGCCGAATGGTCCCGGAGTTGGCCATTCCTGAGGAAGAACCGGTTGAGGTGCATGTTCATAAGCTTGCTACAGGGGTGTGTAATGCTTGCACAGAGTTGGCTAGGGTTCAGCTGGAGCTAAACCTACATATTGCAGATTTAGAGTTGAAGGCCCAACCTTCAACTCCCCTAGAACTAAAGGAGAAGTGTGCCACCACTATCAAATAGGTGATAGTGGCAGTAGATAATGTAGTAGCAGACTGCACACAAGTTTTTAAATAGTCATTCGAGGTCTTGACAAGCCTGCGGGAGGACCCTAATGTCCAGATACTGGAGACAAAAGTGTGAGAAGTACAGTAGCGCTATGACGAAGTAAAAGGTATAGCTTGAACCGTCTCTCTCACATAGAGACTGGTGAAGATACAGGAGGCCAAATAATTGAAAGAACAGGTAGATGCAACATAGCACAAGGAGGCAGTGCTGAAGGTGCGCTCGAAACGCTGGTTGGATGAGGCTTATTCGGTCACGACCTCTATTGAAGGCAAGATTTCTCATCTACAAGCAACTCAGTAAAAGCCTCAGGTTGATAGTTCAGGACCAGTGATTTAGTAGTTGGTTGAAGAAGAAAAGCAAGCAGCTACACAGTGCATTGTTGAGGTTACCATCATACAGGTCGAGCTGGGAGGTCTTTGCGCCAAGATCTCCATGCTCGCAGAGTGACTCGAGGGCAAGTCACCATGTTTGTGTTGGGGCCTATTGGGAATGGGTTCCCCCAAGGATAGTTTTGGGGATAAAAGCCCATGTTTTGGGAAAAAATTTATAATAAAGTTGTAAAGTCTCCACATTTTGTGCTCATAGAGCGTGAAGGTGTAAAGATTCATAAAGGGTTTTCCACCCTTATTTTGTAAAATGTAAAGTCAACTGTAAAGATCCACCCATGGTCCGCGGACCATGGGATTGTATAAAAAGGAGCTAAGTAAGTAAGCTCTAAGTGGTTGGTAGACAAGTTTTGGAGTCTTGGTAGAGAATTCTAAGTGTTTCAAGTCTTAACGTAGGTAGAGGCTTTGTAGCTGAGTGTGCAGAGGCCTAGGATGGAAGTCTGCAGCTAAGTGCACAGACCTCTGCAGCTATGTGCACAGGGTGGATAGATTTTGTATTAAACTAAAGATATAAATAAAGAGAAGTATTATGAAAATTCTGTGTATTTATTTCCTGTTACTGCATCTAGTTATATTGCATTTTAGGTATAATTTACAATGTTAATGTGATGCGACAATATATGTGATTATATTGGTTAATTGAACGTGAGTAAGAATATCAGTTTACATGGCGCTAATTATGATTGTTTAGTAAGATAAGTAAAACACTTAAGATGACTTGGGAACCTATACAATATGTTGTCATAGCAGCATGAAAGTACCTGGATCGTGTGTTAAGGTTGTGCAAAGGGCAATCATACACCTTCGCGGAGGTACTGAAGGACGGAATAAAGGGGTAGATTAACAAAGCCCTAAAGCTTAGTGACTTGCATGAAAGTAGGAATAGAGGGTATAAATTGACATCATGACCATGTCAGTGTGCGGAAACTTGGTTCTTGCATCCCCCCATACTGCTTCGGGTGAGAATTTGGTCTGCACTCCGCGGGCTGATGCTGAAAGGGTGAGTAGTGTAGGGATTTTTTTGGCTAACTAATTTTGAACCTAGGTCAGTCCCCATAAAGCCAACACTAGGAATGTATGGGAGATGCTTGTGTTGTAGGTGGTAGTTTTGGATTTAACAATTGTGTAGGTGTTGGGAGAGTTGTGGAATATGTTTGCATAGGTTTGAGCTAAAATGTTTTTGTTTTCCCTATACTTTCCCACAACCGCACGGAGCCAGTTTCATGCGTGCACTTTTAGGCTCTTAAATGCACAGATGCAGTTTTGTGGGTGAGGTTGCAAAGGAGTCTTCCATGCTTTGTGTTTGGTTGTAGGTCCAATTATGAGTAGGTCATTACCTTGGTATTGGTTTATGTGTGGTCTACGTCAACACTTGGTATTAACATTATAGGTATTAGTATTACCATGGTATCTACCTATGGTATTGCCTTGGAGATTACCATGGTACAAGGATCCATGATATTGGAATAACCATGGTATTAACTTGGAGGTTACCATGGTACATGTGTACATGATATTGGGATAACCATGGTATTTTTCTGAGGTATTGATTGGAGATTATTGAGGATATTTTGACATATATTTATGTGAGTATTTTGAGTGATAATGTGGTTGGGTGAGAATATTTGGTGTGAGAGTGAGAGTGTGCTACAATGTTATATCTATCATATTTTACACATGTAGTTGTGTTCAGTAGTGTGTGCATATCAATGTATCATTTTTGGATCAATGAAGCTAATGTTTTTCTCATGTTCAGTAGGTTTGAGAGCCCAGTTTGAAAAAGCATGAAACATGGTTTACATGGAGGTGTTCAAGGCGTTTAGGATTCATAATAGATAGTGTGTATATAAGGTGGAGGCCTTATAGCATACATATCAAAATGGAAGAAAACTTCTCCAGAGTCTATTAGTGATGGGTGAGGCTCGTTGGTCATGGTGGCTTCCAGCGAATGGGCCTTCGTAGAGTCATGTAAGAAGATTCTTTCTATCAAATGTTACTAGAATATTGTCATAGTAGTGGATTCCTCTAGCTAATGGGTGCTATATATTCCATCTAATAATTTTTTCATCATAATATAAGAGTTGATCAAAAGCATCAACAAGTGCCCCTAGAGGGGGTTTTCCAGCAGAAACATTTGTTTTCCCTTGTGGGCATGATTGATATTTTTGATGGTGTTTCTATGTTTATTGCCTTTTGATTAAACATGGTACATATTTGACTAAAATTATTATGAATTGCTAACAACAGTGTGTTTTTGGTCAAACAATTAAATATTTAATTAACCCTAGCACTACTGATTCACCCCCGCCATCTTGGTAGTGAGATCATTTCTAACAATCAGTATCAAAGTGGGGTCCTCTCAGTGAATCTTGATCACATGAGAGAAAATTATGTGCCATGGCAAAGAATAAGAGGAAGTAGTCTCATAAAAAGAAGAGTTGTAAATAGGCCAAGAATGTTTCAAAACCTAAAGAACCTCTTTTGTTGGTAAAAGGTGTGGAAAATATTATTTTCATTCATGGACATTTTCCTTGCCAATCAAGTGATGATGATTTTGGGGTTATTGAAGAAACTGATGAGGAAGTTTTGTTTCCAATGCAGGAATCTAAAGATGAATATCTTAAGAGACTAGTCACCCTTGAAGCAGAAAATAAATCTCAAGAAATATTGATAGAGAAGCTCTCATGGTAAAATAAAGATCTGAAGAAATTGGTCCACATTCTTGAGAAAAGAGAGTTTGTTTTCGAGGAAGAAAAGTTTGATATGAAAAATCAGTTGGAGAAGGAAAGGAATATTAAATAAGAGATTGCAAATCATATTAAAGATCAAATTAACCATTGTAAGAAATTAGAAGCAAAAAAACAAGAAAGAAAATCAAGCCAAAAGGTAGAAAGTGAAGCAAAATCCAAAGAACGCAAAGCATAAAGTTCTAGCAGAAATGAAGGAAACAAGTATCAAAATCAAGAGTGAAAGAATGTGCCAAAGAAAAATATGAGACTTTTTGTTGTCAGAAGTTTGGGCACATTGCAGCAAATTTCAAAAGCAAGAATAAAATTCATTACAAGAAGAACTTGTAGTTGAAAAAGATAATTCTGAAGTAGTCCCATCATTTTCCAGGTACAAAAATTCATTTTTTTGTTGTTGTTTTTCATGTGATGAGTTTGGGCATAAATTTGTTGATTGTATGTTCATGGCACAAGAAGAAGAAATCAGATCAACACAAGATCTAAATCATTTCCACGATTTTGTGGGCACATTAGATGTTTTCTCTATGATAATTTAGGCCATATGGCCAAAGACTATAAGCTACCTATGGCTATCATGGAGTCTAGATGGAAGAAAGGAATCCTTGCAAAAATACTTCCATCATGCATCAAACCAATCAACAAGTGAAAACCAAGAGACTATGAAGAAGGGAGGAGAAAAAATGAAAGTTTAGGCCAACTCAGCCTCAGGGGGAGATTGAAGTAGAAAATATAGAAATTTAGGGGAAACTCCTCCAAGAAAAAGTATCATCGACAACTGGTGTAAGTATCATTTTCCTTTTTATTTCGTTTTATTCTTTGAATGGGGTTAAATCTGAATGTATGATCTTAGTTTGGCCACATAACTCCACATACTTTCCTGAAAGATGTATGGTTAATTCTTATGGTTGAGTACCTACAAAATAAGGAAGTTCCTACAATTACAAAAAATCAACAATTAGTCTTTCAAAAAAAATGGGGGAAATAAAAGGAGAGTGCAATTAATTCAATTTTTACCTTGCACATGATGAGGAAATACATGTACAAATAAAAG
>APFE031090095.1:0-44363 GCA_000404065.3 Pinus taeda | reverse complement strand
AAATATAGAAAGGAGTTCTTTTCATTTGTATCATCCAAGAATTTTTCATTTGTGTATTGTAAAGGAGGTTTCCCCATCGAAGAGGCTTATTTCTAAGGCATTGATCTACATTTTCTATATTTTCGTGAGTTGGTTTCATAACACTATCTAAGGTAGAATTGCAAACCAACTATTGTTTTTTTAAACACATGAGCAAATAATTGTGAAAACTGTCATTTTTTTTTCAAAATAAAAAAAACCAATTGTTGTATGTGTTATCACTCAGAATTTTCTCAAGGTTAAAGAAATAAATTTCCAAGGTAACCACAAACCAATCTTTTAGACTTGGGTTCTAGCCAACCTAATTCCATAGAGGGCTCTCTCTTTATAATTTAACTTTGTTTTTTATGGGATTTTAGGCTAGTTCTTAGTGCTCAAGGAATTTGTTTTGATTTGTTTGGTGGAATTGACGAAACAAATGGGTAGAGCAGATATTCAGGCCATTGGGCTATGGAGTCAAGTAGGAAAGGTTTAACAGGATTTTATTAATCATTGAGGTAAGAGTCTACAAGGCAAGCTAGCACAACAGGGGCAAACCTGAAAGGTTTCAGTGGATGGAAATCTTAACCAGGGCCAAAGGCAATGAAGAATCTTTAACATGGATTAAGATGAAGAAGAGAAGTTTGGCAAATAGCAAGGGCAGTTAAGAATCCTGTACTAGGGGCCAATAGAATGAATGAATTATATAAGTGAGGGAGCAACTAAGAATTCCCGGACTTAAGCAATTTAATTGAAAACATTAAATAAGCAAACAATTAAAACAGAGAGAACTTAAGCTAATTCTGATAGTATTATTCATTGTTTGCTTTTAAGAATTATAAGAAAACACATATGATATTTCATAACATAAAGGAAAACAAAAATCAAACTCAGAGAAGTGATACTTATTTGTTTCCCACAGTGCACATGAATGGAGTGAAATGTCCTCAGCTTTATTTAATCCAGTAAACCAGTCCAGCCTTGATCACAATAGCTCCTTTAGCTCCAAATAAAAATTCTACAGAAATGCTTTTTAATCCCCCCAAAATACTTCAAATGAAGAAGTATTATACTAATTCTAAACTGAAATATCTTTAAGAAATATCAAGATTGGTTTTACAAATATCTCAAACTGTTTTACATTAATAGAACTTAAATAAAGGACACTCAAAACTAATGAATCTACTTGGCATTATTTTTATGGATTTATGGTGAAAAACAAGAGAAAGTTTAATTTGATAACAACTCTTAAGTGATGATGAGCCATCCCAATCACTAACTGCATCCTTTACTTGTGCATTCTGCCCCAGAAATTCTGCAAACTTAGGGTCCAATGATATGATTTTATATCTCAATCTGAGATATATATGTAAAACGTGAAAGAGGTTATTGTAGATAAGCATGGTTTTGAGATAAACCTCTCTTATTTTCCCAAACTTCAGCTCCAACTATTCACAATATTCTCTAAAAAATATGTCAAAAACAAGACTTTGCACAAACTGAAAAATAGGCTATACAGACATGACTTTATCTCAATTTTGGTAATACTTGTGTAAAACGTGAGATATGTTTTTGTAAATTGGCCTGTTAGGAATACAAACCTCCTCCCACTGATCGAAATAATTCTTGGATTGGCCACAATAGTTTATGAAAAATTATGACTTAAATAGGAAATTTCTAAAGAATGTACTATTTATGCTCTAATTTCATCTTTTAACCTCAAATTTTCTTTTAATTGTTTTCCACTTTTACTTTGGATAAACTTCATTGTTGCTGGTGAAAGTGTTTTCATCTCCGTTTAACCCTTACAGCATCCAAGTTTACTTTTACTGTTTTACTTTTACCACTTTGTTTTTTCATCTATCTTCACTTTGACATGAACCTGTATGCTCCAACTATTTTTCCTGTTGTTTATCTTCATGCTATCTGATTTACTTGACTCGATCTTCAATCTGATACTCTTTAACCCTGATACACTTTGACTGTTCTTTACTGTGTCCTTTTACCTTCACTTTATATTTTAGGTTTTTATTGTCTATTTCAATAGTAAATCCTTTTATTTTTGTGTATATTATCATCAGGTAGTGGATATAGGTTAAGTACATGCATATTTTGTTCACTTGTATTGTAACTGTATTCTCTGTTTTGATAGTCATAGCTCTATGTGACTATTTTCTTCTCTGCTCTGTGTGTAATTGTGTAATTGATCCTCTGAGCACAAGTTCTGAATGAGGTTTTATGTTGATTCTTGGAATAAACCAGTTCTGTGACTAGTATCAGAATTGTTTATCCAAGCTCTGATCTTAGTTTGATAACCTGAAAAAATTCAATATTATTTAAGAGAACACAGGTCTTCATGAAGGGTGCTTGATGGCTCTTTGGCACAGGGATGATTGAGAAAGGGGTTGCAATAGAGTTTTGGATGGAAAACGGATGGTGAAATCATGTTGCAAAGGTTCAAGGAAGCACTGGAGGGTTTCATAGGTTTACACAGTCGAATGGGCGAAAACCATGAAAAGACAAGTTTTCACGTTATAAGGTTTAACGGGCAGAATTTTGAAATATGGCATGAAAGTCAACTAAATGAATTGATGGGCAGTTTATCGAAATGGCGGGGAAGCGGTATTGAAAGGGCAATTTTGAGGGGAGGCCGCTTGATGCCATTCATCAGGCACCACGTAACAGCACGGTGAACAGTGAAACCACTCACATCGGGCGGGTAAAGCTTGGCTTTCGAAGGCCTCCCAATATGAGCGTTAACCGTTGGATCTGAAGGGGTCAGATCACACGGTGATCGAGGCAATGATTTGATCGGAGGATTAATGGAGGGGCCCGACGGGGTTTCAATGAGTGGAAAGGTTAATTAACTGTGGATTAGGCAGGCTTAATGATGTCAGGGGTGATTTGATTGGCAGGGACAAATTTAATTAATCATTGATTCACTAATTACTCTTTTTATTTGGTGGAGGGTTATGATTCTTAATTGATCGTTGATCGACTAATTAATCCATTCAATTAATTTTCTTAATAAGGTTTATATTTCAAACCTTGGGGATGGGATATTATCATATGGGTTTAATAAATAATACGGGAAAGGGTTTATTTTCGGGATTTAATATAATAACAAATTAATGTTAATATGAAATGAAAGCAAGGAAAGAAAATGCGCTAAGTATAATGTATTAACATTTATTTTTATATCCGTATTTACACATTATAACTTAGGCTAAATGCTTTTTGTGGGAAAAAAGGGGTTTTATGTAGGGTTAATTACTTTCCCTGGGCAAATGATGATTTCACCTTAGGAAAAGGGATTTTTTAGAGGTAATGAATGAATTATGGAGGGGATGAATGTTGGTAAGGAGGCTTTAGTGCTTAAACCCTATAAGTTATTGGATCAAGGGTCTAGTCCCTCCAGAAGTCAGAGAAATGCTCTGAGCCCCTTTAACTTAGGGTCTTAGGTACTTTTTGTCATTGCTTATGGGAAATTACTGAAATTAAAGGAAAAATGAATGGGGAAATTAATCATTTGACTTTGTAACTGTTCATTCATCATACATACTTAGAAATTTTGATGATGAAAGTGAATATTATGCTCTTATCTGACAATCATCACAATTCTACAACCATTCTTCTACTTACCCACCTACTCATCCTACCATTTTTACTTCTCTTTATTAGGGTGCACTTAAATTGACAAACCCTTATCAACACTTCTTTTCTTTTCTTTTACAATAGAAATCTATCTAATTCTATCTTGATTACATCCAAGGGCTTAGATTAAATAGTTAGGTCCTTTTATTCACTCTACCTAATCTAATTATCTGCCAAGATTAAACAGTTTGGTCAGGTTTTCATTCTCTATCTATAAACATGAAATTAAAAATATGGAATAACCAAGATTAAACTGTTTGATTACCATGGATTGTGGCATGAATAATAAGTTGAACACAATCATTATTATGCATAAAAGTAAATGGTAGTGGCATTTGGGCTTGCATGCTTTCATGGTCTTTTTTTGGGGGGGTTCATTTTCATCTTTTTTGACCTTTTTCCTTCTTTTTGCCCTTTGATTTTTCTTTTAGGTCATACCCTCTTTACATTTTTTATTTTTCATTTTTTTTGAATTTTTGAATATGGAAAACATTTGCAAAAAACAAAGGTATGTACATATTACAGAGATAAACTAAGTCAATCATGAATTATGACACCTATTTGTATAGGAACCTAACAATATGTATTATAAATGAAAAACTAGTTACATATAGTCTTATGCATAATCAATGATAAAATAAATGAACTAAGAGTATATTCTTCAAACATTGTAAATAAAATTCGAATCTAAAGTCATCAGAGTTTGTAAAAACTTCAAACATTTCAAAAAAAATATAGAAATTGTTGCTTAATATGTCCAGAAAAAAAACTTCAAAACTAAAACAAAAAATAGTTGTCATATACAGAAAATCATAAAACCAATGAAATTTTCATCTATGGTATGAATATTTTCCCTTCTTCCTGGATGTTGCCTTCAATGATGGAGAATTAGAATATGAAGCCTTATGAATCATGCAACCCCCTTTTTGAGAGACCATCAACAACTTTATTAGATTCCCTATAAATATGTGTCATGGTATAACTTCCAAAAAGATAAATGAATGCCTTGATTTGATCCCTCCATCCCCATACATTGAGAGGGTAAAAACAAGAAACACTAGTGAAGCCTTCGATGACAGTATTTGGATCTCCAAAAACATTAATGATTTGTATCTCTTTTTCTCTAGCAAACCACAACTAGCCCCAAAGGTAAAACATCTCAATCCTAATGTTTGTTGTGTTTCCATCTCTCCAATGAAATTTGAACAAGTTTCCTCATCAATATGAAGCCTACTGCATCACACCATAAAAGTATCCCGTCGGTAGAATAATGCATGGGTGTCTGAGACGCCTGGATATGTCACAGATGTGAGGGTACTTTGGTTCCATGTACTTCAGCCATGAAATAAATTTTTCACATATTTGGTGTATCTGGATAAGAACCCCACCGAAAACAAAGTGGTTGTGTGCCTTCCATATTTCCCAAAATATGAACAGGGGAATGCAGGAATTAATACCTCCTTCAATAGCTCCCCATATCAGACAATGCAAAATAGATAAAAATGTTCTTAAATGTAACCCACAAGAAGACAATATAATTGACCAAACATGTAAAGCAATGCTACAGGGAATGAATAGGTGTGTTACCGATTCTTCACTTGCACAACATAGGATGCAACAACGTGGCCCATTAAAAGAGTGTTTACAGAAGTTATTCCAACTAAGAATTTGATCTTTCCATACTAGCCAACAAAATAGGATGAATTTAAAGGTGCAGGTGATTTCTAGATTTCTTTGAACCATGATCATGGGGTGTATTCGAAAACTTGTTGAGAAAAATGTCTATAACATTTTTCCACCACCACAGAGTGGTTCTGAAGATTGACGGCCCAAGTGAGGGAGTCTCGACCCATTCTTTGACATAATCCAACATCCTTTAGTGTGTTTATGAAATAATTCCAAATCTTGGAAAAATGTCTTGTCAATCTGAGTTGTGTTGCCTCCCTCCATGTCGGATGTACGCCATGCCATGAATTAACCACTTGTCCTAAAAAGAAAATACCTTGTTGATGTAAAGGTTATAGGATGCTTGTTGAGAGTCCATAATCTGAGTCCAAACCTGTGATATTATATCTTCCAATCATGATCTGTTTACCCCCTCAAAAATCCCTTTTGATTTTTGGAAGAAAGAGTATTTTTTTTCTTTTGGAAGCTCCTCGATGTATGAGCCTTTTTATTGCCTATTTCTCCCCTGCAAAACTAGTTCGAAAATGGATTACCTTTTAGATATTTTCCAATGAAGATATTATATATAATTCCTTAACCAAACAAAGCTCTCCACATGGATTTTATAAGGAGAGATTTCTAAAAGATTTTGGCATTGATAATCCTCCATCCATCAATATCTTGTGGTCTGGTGATGTCATCCTATTTTATCAGGTGAAATTTTCCTTTACCTTGTGGTCCTAACCACAGAAAGTGTGCCATTAAATATTGTATCGCATTGCATATAGGTGCAGGTAGTGCAAAAAGGTGCATCCAATATATGGCCATTTGTTGAACAACTAATTGAATCAGAGTGAATCTACCTCGAGAGAGATTAATGTGTCCAGCACCCAAGTTTTTTCCTAAATTTTTGCAGCAACCAAGACCAATCCTATACTCGGTAATTATTTAGCTTCAACCTATATCCCAGGTATGTGAATCCATCTTGAAGCGGTTTGAAAGAAACCCCTAAAGTGTCTGCATTGTTTTTAATCTCATTAATATTTCCATTTGAATGAATAAGAACTGGCTTATGTTCATTGCCAATCAAGCTAGATGCCAAACCAAAACAACGAAAAATGTGAAATAAAGTATCCCATTCAACAACGGACAACATACCAAATTTCAATATATCATAAAAACAAATTGGGTAATACAAACCTTGTTTTTCATCTGAATACTCTAAAAGTAGCCACCCACATTTTCTTGGTTTATCTACCTACTTATCCCATCCATGACAAGAATGAAAAGGAGCAACAAGTTTGAGAATCGCTATATCAACCCATGGCCATCCGAGAAGAAAACATTGGGGAGACTATTTATGAGTATCTCTAGCCATGCATGTGATACACATGCCATGATCCACTCAATTATAAGAATAGAGAGTCTGATCTTCTGGAGAACGATCTAGAGAAAGGTCTAGTCAACAGTGTCATAAACCCACTGTAAATCTATCTTCATCAACATAGCCTCGATATTATTCGTATGAATAGTGTGTACAAATTCCTTAGTACTAGAAATACAATATTGAATGGGTCAGTTGGTAAGGAAACCAAATTGTTCCACAAAGATGTGTGCCGAAAGGGATACTTTTAACTGCTTTGCAATGATCTTTGATATGAGTTTATATGTGATGTTTCACAAGCAGATAGGATGAAAATCTGAGAAAGTGGAAGGATAAGAGACCTTCGTAATAAGAGAAATAAAGTTGGATTTGATGACTCCAAGAATGGATCGCCCGATTTTGGATTCCTCCACCATCACCGGTGATTCATCTTTCATAATATCAAAAAAGTGTAAGAAAAATTCCACTGTCTAGCCATCCGATCCGAGACACTTGTCTCTAGCAAAAGAAATAAGAAGAAAATGAAGTTCTTCCATCGAGACAGGTTTGTATAATGCCTCATTTGCCTCAACATCGAACATAGTGGTATATTCCTCCACCCCCATAGAACCTCTTCAAACTGTGTCTCCTCCCTGGAATTGCACAAGTTTTGAAAATATATGACCACTTCCTTTCAGATTTCATCATTAGGTATACCCTGTTTCCATTAGCCCTTATGATATTCCATATGGCATTGTGATTCCTCCACTAATTAGGATAATGATGAAAATTTTTGTGTTATGGTCCCCTTCCTGGATCCAAATAGCTTTGCTTTTTAATCTCCAAGTGGTTTCCTGAATTTCCAAAATGTGCTTCTTTTTGGTCTCCAATTATTTTAGTTTGTCCAAAAATTGTTCAAATGGCATCTGAGTAGAAAAAACTCCCCAATCACATGGATCTCAACCATAAAATATTTCAATTCTTGTAACAAATTCTCCTTTTTCACCTCTCCCAATTTCAAGCCCGGATTTTAAGGAATTCTAATTATTTTGTAATATTGTCCATAGTCGATATGTGTCCATAGAAATTAGAGGAATTACAAACATCTGCGACCATATTAATGAAATATTCATCCTGAAGCCATGCCCGATTAAATTTGAAAGGTATCCCTCTTTTAATCGACTTTGCCTGCCATTTTAGTACAATTGGACAATGATAAAAAAAATAGGACTATTCCACATGTGACCTGAGATTCCCCAAAGCTTCACACAAACCTTGATAAACCAAAAATATATCAATCCTCTTATTGATATAAGAATCTCCACTTGTTCCATTGTGTTAGGCGGGCACTACCGGATATGGGCTAATATCGATCAAGTGGTTCTCCTCAAAAATTATTTAGTATAGTGTCCATGGGATCTCCACGACCATTCTTTCCACAAGCCTCCTCATTTTTTAAAGTGGCATTAAAGTCCCCACCAAAAGTAACACAACCTATCTTCATTATATTAGATGCCTCCATCCTATCCCAAAATGTGTATCTACTCTCATAAGGTGCATAAATGTTGCAAATGTGAATCCTCTCCTCCAAACCTCAAATATTTTTGGAAAGAAGTATCCTGAAAAGGAATTTGTGAGCTCTAAAATTAGCCCAATATGGATCCAATAGTGTGATCAACCCCCTGGATATACCACTAGACTCGACAAAAACAATATGATAAGTTGGGTCTATGGATAGAAAATAGGGAATGGAACAAGCAACATCATACAACGTCTCCTGAATGAGAATCATAAATGGCCAAATAATATTTACAAGGAATCGAAAGGGGAGATTATTTGGGGTGTCCCCCAAGCCTCGCATGTTCAGGGAGATAATATTCATTATGAACCTGGTTTGAGGAGCACAATTTATCTAAGGGACCCAGAGGAAGAAGAGTATAATATTGACACATCGTGTAAACCATGTATTTCACCATTCAAATCATCAATTAGTTGATGACCCGAGTGTAGCACCAATGACAACCACCAGCCTAACCACCTCTCCAGCAGGTATTAACATTACAGGATGAGTTTGGGCTAATAACAAGAGAAGATAGTGGGCCCTTTCCTTTATGAACTATAACGGAAGAGAGAATCATGGCAGGGTTCAGAATAAGAAATTCCAAATCACTATCAATAGAGTTATGAGGGGATGTAGGTTGGAAGAAGTAGTACGAAGGTTGGGGGGATGTTACATGGAGGTCATGGGATGGGGGTAGTCCCGCGGATATCATAAAAGAAGGCATAATTTGAGGAAGAGATGGTGGAGCCTTGTATGATACAGGAGGTGGATTTGACAGTGAGTCAGGGGCTAACAGGGATGATGTTAAGGGGGGCGGTCAAGGTGGGGGGAGGATCCAGTGTAGTAAGTTCAGATGATGCCCCCATGTAAGACAGTAGAGTTTGATGAGGAGAAATGGTTGGTGATGATGAAAGATCTATAGGAGACGAAAATTTATGTAGAATAGGATCATTAAGGGAGGAACAATTACTTGGGTCCATGTTTGACATTTTATGCTTAAACATTCTCCCTTCAGATATGTTCAATATGTCTCCCTGCTTCTTGTGCCAATGATGAAAATGCCACGGGCATTGATCTAGTAAGTGTCCCATGTGATGGCGTATTAAGACTCAAAAAGGGATGCCCTAGTAATATATCTACTAGCAAAAATGATGAGAGTTCCGTTCAAGTTTGATATCTCTTGGAAGTCCTCCAGAATAATTGACCTCCACTAGAATCCATGCTACCCTCTTGTCCCTAGATCCCAAGATGTGGGGGTCCATGTACTTGAATTTAACCACAGAGTCTCCCATTTCCATCAGAGCATGTATGGTCTAGTATTCAAGGGGCAGCCCCGATAGCTTTACCCAAACTAGCTTGTTTTGAGGGGCATCCAGCAGCAGGTTGAAACCCACATACCACCGACATAACTGTAGGAAGCCCCTTCTGCGAAACCATGGTCTCATTGAAATGAGCTCAACACATTCTTGGTGTAAGGAATGAAACAAGAACCAGTGATTGAGTAAACAACTAACCTTCAGAGTAGACCCCATGATTGGTGTCCATTGTGCAGCAACCCAACCAACAATATCCATGTCCTCGGTCTCAAAGTAGTTCCATCGCCCAACTAAAGCTTCATTATGTAAGCTAATTACTCTATCCCACAATACATCGTTCCCAAAACTGACAAGTTTTTTCTCTGCATGGTTGTGGATGGGCTTGTGTCTGTATTCAGGTATGTGCATTGTTATAGTCATGTGTTCTGTAGCTGCATGTACGCCAAGTGGAACCTTATCACCAAGAGTCAGGTCAGGGAGGATGTCATGTGTGCCTTTCATCTTATTTCCCGAGAATTAAGAGATCATCCGTTCAGCTGCCAAATGGCGCATATGTAGGCTTCTTGTAGGGAAATGTCAACATCTAAAGAGTATCTCGAGAGTTTCCCCGCCTGATCCACCACGTTCCCAACATGCATCTCTACCACCTATAGAAAAGAAGCACATCCACTTTCCAAACCTCCTTAAATGTCAACTTGAAGAGACTGTCCAATCCCACCTAATGCTGCAAGTCTAGGGTAGGAAATAAATCCTGAGGAATACATTGCAGGACACCACTGGATATGAAAAATAAACATTCCCCAGATGTCTAGTGTAATCCACCTCACCCTTCCATAAATGCAAACATAAAAAATATTATCCTTAACATGATAGCCCGAATGTAGATAATCGCATGACCCAACAAAAATAAAGAACGTAGGTCCACCCGAACTAGAATTTGAGATGTACAACCCAAGTACATAGGACAGATCCACCTAAGAATTTATGCCAGGTAGTTTTTCAAGAAAAACATGTATCTAGAATTAAATTGGGATTCATCATCGAAAATCCACCTAACCCCCATCATAAATGGCATAAGATACAAATGGGAAGCAAGAAATCAATCTGGCACCGTCATTGGAAAAGCCAAATTCACCCCTACCAATACCACAACAATGCCGAAGATGACCGAAAATTCTCCCACTTGCACTAGGATAACGTCATAAAAACCAGTAGGGAGATTCTTGAAACACACAGAAATCTGGAAAATTTGTGGCAAAAAAACCCTGTCTATCACTAACAACAATGTCCGAAAAAATTCCGCCACTGGTCAGAAACATGAATGCAAAATGCCTTGCATGGGTGCAACACAATGAAGGAATTAAACCATTTGTTCCATAGGAGAATTAGGTTGTGTCATTCTAGATGAACACCAACCTCTACATCCTCCATAGGAGATATTCTAATAATGATATCCCACCACTCGCACATTTGGCACCTTTCATGATAGTTTCAAGTGCACCTCATATATACTAAACATAATGTAGACTGCAAAAATAAGTAGTAAATCTATAGAATCTCAATAAGAGGGAATTTCCATCTACTTAACACCATGAAAGCCCACTTCTTATGGAACAAAACAACGCGCTCCTGAGAAAGACCCAAAAATAAAAGACACCCTTGGAAGCACCAAGGTCATTCCAAATTTAAGGACCCACCCGACTGGTCATATAAACCCTAGATATGAAAATTAGAAGAATCCAAACCACACGTTTCATGTCAAATAAAAAAACGTTTTAGATTCACACACCCCGTACTCTCATGTACAAGAGAAAAAAACCTGATAAACCAAAATGGAAAAAATCATTCTGTAAAAACCGTGTGTGCATGAGTTGTTGATGGTCAGCCTTGAACCATCATCTCTCTAAGGCACACACGAAGGCATCCGCAAAATACGTAGTAGGCCAAGTTGTCTACCATTTTTACTAGGCTCTCCACTCCCATAGAGCTATGATATGATACTTGGGTGAGAATCCAATGGAGCACAAATTATTTTCTTCAATATATTATAATCCTTTTTTCCAAGTGATCCATGGTTTTAGTTTGTAAGTGGTTTTTCTTAGAAAACATGAGTTGTTTATATAAATCACGGGTTGATTTCTATTGATGAGTGGAATTCACATATGGATATATTTGTGAATCACCATTGGAATTAATAAAGCATAAATAATTGGTTATAGTGATGATTTAAAAGGGGAGAATAGTGTCAAATTCATTTTTGTTCAAGTATTAATTATTGGTGAGCTTTTTCAAATTGGCATAACAACATAGTAATAATCTGATTTTGGATGTCTTTACATTGTCACATGGTTTTAATATTCCATGTGTTGTGTATTAAATAATGAGTTGTTTATATGATAAGCATGAAGGGTTTCAAGTGTTTATTAGTTTTCACGAAACCATGTGTTGGTTTTAGAATGGTTTTATTAAACCAATTGGTGCTTAAATATTTGATTAGGTTTATATTGGTATGGAGTATTTGTTTATGAGACAAATGGTTTGAGAAAACCATATATTGGGATGAATCAACCATGAACATTTTTCAAAAGTAAGTACACACATATGGTGATGTATTAAATAAAATTTGGCATTAAGAGAATTGGTGTCATCATAATGACACTCATAATGTGCAGTACCATGATTGTTGGAATAGCTCAGAAATTCACTTTACTTACTACACAAAATGGAATATATGCTACTACTCATGTTCATGATAAAGATTCTTTATGCTGTTGGTTTTTCTTCTTCACCATAATTTTGATCTTCCTATTACATGATGATGTATGGTGAGGTATGATAGACTTAGTAAATGGTTGGGCGATGATTAGGGTTGTTTCTATTTGTTGGTTTTGGTTCCTTAAGATAATCTCATTGTTATAACTTGGCACTCATAGAGCTCTTCTTATGGTGAACTGTTGTTGTTGTGCTTGGTCCACCTGGTTGGCATTGATAGAGTTCACAAGCATGTGATGTGAAATTTATAGCAGATATTTGGTATGGTTGAAAATGAGTAAACAAGATTCATTAACATTGAGATTATACTTCTTTTCTACAATGGGTTTCTTATTGGGATAGAAATTTTTTACATTTTTTGTTGTTTCGGTACATGAGACTACCTTAGATGAAGACATCTTGTGGAATTATTATGGTTTCTTTATTATATATTTATCTATTTAGAGTTATTCAGTGATTCATTTGACAAGTTTGAGCATAAAGATTTCATTACTATATTTCTTCATAAGGAACTATATATGCTTATTTATATGAATCAATTGTTATTGATGTTCAAGATGAATGGACATTATCATCTATGCTACCATAGACATTAGCCTTGTTGATACATTGTAATCTTATACTTGTTCATGTAATATACTTCAAGAAACTGATGAAGGATGTAAGTCAATCAATGTATAAGGTGAAAGTTATGAGTCCTTGTGCATTAAAGAGGATATTAATTTGTCAGTCATATGTGGACTTGGTGTCAATGCCATAGTCTTGTATTTTATGATGAAGCCTTGTAAAAGTGTCATGATGTAAAGTTCAGGTCCATATAGTCATTAATGTTAGCTATGTAAGCCATGTGAGTTATATTCAAGTCCTATTGATCAAGAGTCAGTCTGTTGGTTCATGGGGAAGATATCTTAGCATGAAACCTTTGATTATAGATTGATCTTAGAGTTGATGCATGAGTTTGTTGCTTCTAGTATATATATATCTACACACACACACACACACACACACACACATATATATATATTGATGATCAGTTGTGTTACTATTGCTTGATGTTATGATGCTTAAGGGGAGCACGTATTGCATGTGATTTCTCACTAGGTGGATATTGTGTTATTTCTTGAGGATGATCATGTTTACAACTATTGTGCATTGGTCAGAATGATGTTGTTGTTGCTATGGTTTATGATGTGTTGATACTTACACTATATTTCTATTGATGGTCATAATATGCTTTTCTGATATTGATCTTGATGTTGATCACATGCTTGTTGTTATTGATGTTGGTTATGGTATGTTGCTGAATGGGAGGATGTTGTTGTTGTTTCCTACACTATGTTATTACTGATGGATGTAGTCTAGTACTGATTTATGATGGTGATCATATTTGTTTTGTTGTTGTTGGTGGTCATGTTAATGGAGAGAGTGTTTCTCATGTTATATTATTATTGATTCTCATGTTGTTACTGCTTTGGTTAAGAGTGATATTGATGGGGAGTTTACTAATGATGGCAACTCTATATTGCTTTTGCTGAGAGCCATAGTATATTTCTTTTATTTGTACCTTAACAATGTTGATCTAGATGGAGTTATTCCTTGAGTTTTTTGTTGCTCATTCAGGAGAGAGTAATTTATTGTTGCTTCTACTTTTTGTCATGCATCTATAGAGGAGTGATATAGTTGAATTGTGGTCATATCTAGATCATGTTGATGGGGAGTTGTTATATTTTCATAAGAGTGCTTGATGTGTTCAACCCTTTTCCATTGATGTGAAAGGGGGAGTATCTATTGATATTAGTATTAGATGTCAATATCTATTGGATAGGTCATATGGGGTTGCCATCAATGCCAAAGGGGGGGATTGTTGGCAATGATGATGCAGTAATTGATGGTTGGCATTGATGTCAACCTAGGCATGTATGGTAGATGTGTGTGTTATAGGTGCCAATTTTGGCTTTGACAGTTGTGCAAGTATTCAGAGAGTTGTGGAATAGGTTGGCATAGGTTTGAGTTTCTTTTTTTTCCCTATACTTTCCCAAAATAGCATGGATCCAGTTTCATGTATTTGCTTTTAGGCTCTTAACAACATGGATACACTCTTGTGGGTGTGGTTGCAAATGAGTCTTCCATACTTTGTGCATGCAGTTTCCAGTCCAATTATGAGTAGATCATTACCTTTGTATTGGTTTATGTTTGGTCCAAATTGACACATGGTATTGGTATTACAAGTATTGGTATTACCATCATATCTACCTATGGAATTGGCTTGGAGATTACCGTGGTATAGGGGTCTGTGGTATTGGCATAACGATGGAATTTACCCATGGTATTGACTTGGATATTACCATGGTACATGTGTCTGTGGTATTTGGATAACCATGCTATTTGCCCAAGGTATCGATTGGATATTGTTGAGTATATTTTGACATATATTTTTGTTCAGGTGAGAATATTTTTGCTGTGAGATTTAGAGTGTGATACATTGTTCTATCTAGCATATTGTACACCTGTAGCTATGTTGAGTAGTGTGTGTATATCAGCTTATCACTTTCAAATTGGTGAAGTTGTTGGGTCTCTCATGTTGAGCAGGTTTGAGAGCCCAGTTTGAAAATGTATGTAACATTGTTCACATGGAGGTGTTGAAGGCGTTGACGGTTCATAATAGAAAATGTGTAGATAAGGTGGCAGCCTTATACTAGACATATTTGAACAAGAATAATATTTCTCCAAAGTCTAGTAGTGGTGGGTGAGGCTCGTTGTTCGTGATGGATTCCGGTGAATGGATGTTCATAGAGTCATGTGAGAAGAGTATTTTTGTCTGATGTTGCTAGTAGACTGTCATAGATGTAGATTCTTCTAGCTAATTGGTGTTATCTCTTCCATGTAATAATTTTTTTAGCATAATAGAAGAGTTGAGCAGAAGTAGCAGTGTGTGGTTTTTTTCCCTAGAGCGGGTTTTGCACAAAAAACAATTGTGTTCCCTTGTGTGAATAATTGATATTATTATTGGTTTTTGTGTGTTTATTTTCTTTTCATTTAACATGCTACGTATGTGACTAAAATATGATTTGTTAATAGTTGGGTGTTTTTGGTAAAATAATTAAATATTTAATTAACCCTAGTACTACTAATTCACCCACCCTCTCGTTAGTGAGCTCATTTCTAACACAATTCTATCCTTATACATAGCCTAAAGAATCAAGTCTTCTCCATCTACGATAAATTTTCATTTCAATTTTTTTCCAAAACTACTTGCTTCCTATGACATACTTTGACATATCATACTTTGGATTAATGTGTTATGGCCAACTCAACTAGATACATGTTTCTTGACATAAATTATCTTGGCCCTAGTTCTGAGTGTTCATTGTAACTATCCTATTAAATTTGGCATTCCATGGTCCCGAGTTTTCCATTTAATAATGTCCATTCCCAAGATAAAATGTCTTACCATTTTTTGATTGTGTTGAATCTTTGATATGCACGTTGAATAATATATGGTTCATGCATCGGCTGGTTTATTTGCATAAAAGTCCATAATTATTCACTTGAGTCTGTTTATTCATTATATTATGGTGTGTGTGTTGGAGTGTTTGGAGGTGTTTTAAACTTGTGTCTTGCACTAGTTGATGTTATTCTCTTTGATATCATGCATTGAATGTCATATGTGTTGATTATATGCATTCAATATCTCTGACACTAGACGCTCCATCAAGTCCTACCATCCTTGTTAGTGAGCATATTCCTGCATGACTATCAAATTTCTTTTTGCTCCACACACCCATTTCCTGTGCTCTTTTCTTCTACTCTGAAGAATGTTTCTTGGTATATTAGACTATTCAAGCAACCTGTTGTTGGTTTGTGTTTTCATAAGTTGTAGTTTGAGATAGTTGTGCATTTTCTTGTACTCTTGTTGTGTATTTTGATGAGGGTCGAGCTCATGGAGCCATTCCACTCATACATCAGTTGTATCTTGTATTGAGAATGTGATTTTTATGGAATAGGTGACATGCCTAGGGGAGCCACATTTAAAAAGAATGAAGCAACAACTCACTGAGTGTTAAATAAACTATGGTAAAATGAACATGATTCAACACAAGATTAATTACAAAGTACAAACTTGATATTAGAATTAAAGCATTTGTTGATGGTAGTTATTGGATTGAAAGTCCTCGGAGGCATTCTCTTAATCTTTGGCAGCATTGCAGAGGCATATGTGCTACTTATTTTCTTGGCATCTGTGACACCAATCATGCGCAACATGAAATCCTTTCTCTTTAATGACTAATGATCTATAAGAAATTATTTTAATTAAAGTATATGTAAACATACAAACTTATGTCTATTCAGCTACTTGGATTTGGGATTGGATTTGTGAAGAGTATTTTTATTTTTTGACTTGGCTACTATTAAAATAGTTGCACCATTTCTTTTTTACTGATACTAAATGGAAGTGACACTGTGAGTGTCATATTGAGTGAACAACAAGGCCTCTTTTGATCAAGATCTTGAGTATTATTATAAATTAAAAAAAAATTGTAGTACAATTTTTTCTTAGATTTGTTATGTAGTTTTAAGCTATATATTAACTCAGAATATAATTACATGTATGTGATTAGAGGGGACACCAAAACTTTCTTAACATATTCCATTTTCAGTGCAATTCTACTTGAAATCACTCCCTTTATTTGTCGATACTTTATTTTGTTGAGACTATGGTGAGAGTTGATGATTATTTAGAGCTATTAAGCACTCTAATGTTATATACTATTGAAGATAATGAAAATAAAAAAATCTTATCTTCCAGACATTAAAGGTTGTCTAGAAATTGTAGAATCCAATACTGATTTTTTACAGCTTGAATCTTAGATACATTAAGTGAAGTTACAAAAAAAAGCATCATTATGAACTTGTTTTTGTTCAGAAAAATCCTCTATTTGAGGTTGAAACAAACACCCACAAACAACCAACAAGTGATCAAGTCAGTAAAGTTGAGGTTGATTTATCTCCAGTGTCCATTTCAATAATATATTTGCATGAGAATGTTCATGTTCAACCTGCACTTCCCAATCCCATCATCATACCTTGGGAAGAGCCTGTCAAAGAAAACAATAAAATAGGTCTTGGATATGATAAGGAGGTTTCCTTTCATATTTCACATTATTTAAAGCTAATCCAATTTTAGAGTGTTGGATTTCTTCAGGATGATTCATATTCACCTGGTCTATATCCTACCCCTTCACATTCATAGTCACATATTGTTAAATGCCAACATTATAATCGAATTGGCCATGCAAAATACCATTATTTTGATCTTCACCCTTGTAAGAATTTTTGTCAGCACACTCATCTTTCAGACAAATACTTTAGAAACAAGACTCCTGCAAGAACTAAGATTCACCTTAGATGTATTGCTTCTTGGTAATGGGCTTCAACAACCAAGAATATATTTTCACCCTTATCACAAAATTTGTTCTCAAGTTTTGAATAATCTTGCAGTTGAGATTACTTCATCTTATCATCTTGTATATGATGGGGGGCAATTAATGGTCATCTACAAGCTTCACAGATACATAAAATGAGCATGATCCACAACATGAATCTATTTCATGAGCCTACAACTGAGATAACCATACCTAGATTTAGAGTTGTAACTAGAGATAGAGAAGCCCTAAGCATACCTTTAGTTATGGCCTTCCTTAAACTACCATAGGTTGAGACCTCCCTTTTTAAGTTAAGGTTATCCATTTTTTTGTAGGTTGTGACCTCCCTTTTCTAGGTTGTTGTTCTCCCTCTTCAAAGCATTAGGGACACTTCCTCTAGCAAAAGACTTTATATTCTTTCCAGATTTGGAAGTGTTCTAAGAATTGAACTAAGAATTCTAGGTTGAGACACAAATTGTCTCCCTTTTCAAAACAATAGGGAGAACTTCCTCTAGCAAAATATTTAAGCTTCTAGCCAGATTTGGAAGAGTTTTAAGAACTATAATAAGTGTTTCAGTGTTGGTGGTTATCCTTAAACCATTGCCGATTGAGACCTCGAGTTATCCCACCTTATATATTCATTCGATATATTACATTCAAGCATTTTTTGTCATGCATTATTGATTTTTTTTATTATAACTCTTTTCTTTGACTCATATATACCCCTTTGGATTAAGGGGGGAATGTTAGACACCTAATTTGCTAAGGGCTATAGTGTGAAATGTGAAAGGTCATTGGAGTAAAAGAAACCACTTCTTATATGAAAATAAAGATTCATAAGAATGTATTATAATGTATATCATTGTGAATAGTAAATGCAACTCATGATTATCTTACTTGGTTGTCTATTATTTTGTGTTTAACACCTAGAATGAAAGAAAATTTCCATGAAAACCCTATAAAAGGTTAAGCTTTTCCTTTCCATTGTCCCATGTACATTAGTAAGGAGAGGTGAAACACACTATATGGCTTAGCAAGAAGTTTTTAACATTGATATTCCTCAACAATAGAGAATTGAAGGAAATAGGGTCACTAGAGCACACATATAAGGTTTGAAAGGGTAAAAATATTATTAGAATTTCAAGATAAGGATGAAAGGAATAAATAAAAGTTGTTAAAGAATTTGTCTAGATTCATATAATCACTCTTGTAAACTCATATATAAAAGAAAGCCTCTCCATAGAGAAAGAGAGAAGTAAGTGTAGGTGAATGTTGCTAGAATAAGAGCTTGATTCTTCTTTTTGATAAACCTATAGAAATAACGAGCTTGATTGGAGCTTAGGTGAAAATAATATCTAGGTAAAAACACTATAAGGAGTGAAAAAATTGTAAGATTCATTAATATAATAAGAAATCATGTTCCTCCAATCCCATTTACATGTGATATTCATATATTTCAAGCATATGTATTGGTTGATATTTGTTGAGAGATTAAATTGTCAGATTAAATCCCTTAATATTAATTGTCAACCTGGGGTTTGTAAACATGAGTTGCCTTGCACTTTCTTTGTCCAGGTTTAAATTAAAGTTTTAACACTTCCTAATAATGATTCATGGAGTAATAGATGCACTAACACTTACAAACAATTCGCTGTCAAAATCAGACCCAACAATCAAATTCAATCTAGAGATTTCAAAAACCTTTACAAACCCTAGCATTCAAATCTGAACTCAACAAATGACTGAGCTATGAATCTCAAGCGATAAAATGGAATTCTTCTCACAAAAATTTACTCAATAAAACCCCTAAATGCTAGTACTATACTTTCTATTTGTAATAACAATTTATTTATCACTCAGCAAGAAATCTATAATTATGGCAATTCAATCTTTAAGCAAACAAACAAATATGTACTAATAACGATTTGACCCTTAAACAACCTACACAAACCACAATTCACTCCTGAAGAAACTAAGTAGTCTATAAAAATTCAATTCTTAAGCAAACAAGCAATCTATATTGATAGCAACTCAATCAAACAATCTATCTGTACCTAATGGTTGGCTATCCTCTTAACAAGATTTGAAAGTTAAGTACTAGTCTAGAGAAATCACTCTATTTTATTATATCACTTACTAATTTATCATTATACTTGCAATTAAGTAATCTATAGGTCTCAATCTGATGAAAACAACTCAAACCCTTAGCTTCTTTGACACCTAGCAATTCAACCAAACAACCTTTAAGAAACTGTACTCTAAACTCTTATGTAGGCACACCAATCCTTATTGGTAAGAGTGGCCTTATTTTGGGCCAAAGTAATTTTGCATGAAACCTAATTGATATATGACTCCTGAAACTAGAAGCAACCACCTCACAAAGCAAAGGAAATCATTTATCTGGACAGATAATAAAATTAATCTTCACACGAAACAGGGGAAAATCCTTTATCTACTAAACTCAATGAAATCAATCAACACTCAAAACAAAGAAATCGTGTATCTATTAAACTTAATGAAATCACAGTTATCAACTAATCATCGAAAGCACTCATGGGTATGCTATGTTCAATCCACATGATCCACTCCGCATTCCAAGAGTCTATTTATCAAATGAAACAGAGCTAATTGGTAATGAACCATCGAATATTCATGAAATCAATCTTCAATCTAAACAACTTGAAACTAGACTGAAAATGATCAACACGAGTTCTATTATGGGGAATTTCCTGTAAAATAATTTAAATAAAAAGTGAATCTATTCCAGTTCCTAAGGGAATGTAGAGCAATTTCATAGCTAGACAAATCTCAATCTTAATTAGCTCGAATTCACCGAATAGAGTTAACTTATCAAAACATTCACAATATTCTCAATGTATAGATAATCCGTTTCACTCATTAGGTGATCTTATGGAATTTCTTGGCTAATTAAAACTCAATATGATAGCAAGCATGCTCTATTCTGAAATCAAAACAAGGTTCACACAAAATTCAACTATGAATTATGGAAATGAATGAATGAAAGAACATTAATGCATATACACTCTTTTAAACATTCAAATGAATGTAATTCACATACAGTAGCCAAGCCAATTCGTAATGCAAGTAAAACTAATCGTGACTAGTCACACAATAGTTCTATCTGTAATACACAAAGCAAACCCAGATGGGTGGGCCCTCACCACACTTGGGAGCTAGATAAACTTATAGTAAAGAAGAAATCTCAAATGCAATCAATCTACTATCCTCAACAATCCATCAATGCTTACTCTCAAACTTAGAGCAAAACCATTTCGATATTATTAAAGATGAGTTATATAATTCATGGCAAAGTACTTCACAGTTTTTAACACTAACTTGACATATTACATCCCCTGATTTTTATAGGAATTTAATTATAGTTAAACATTGAACTAAAAATGGTAATTTATAACAGTCTTAACAAGTCAACTTCTCCAGAGAAAATAGGTTTGAACGGCTGCCCCAAATTGGTCCAACAACTTGTAACTAATTCCCAAACTTGGTGTATGCCGTAAACAGAGAAAAGAGAATGAAGATCTTGGGATCAAATGCGTTCCTTGCAAGGCTGGTGACATCTCATCATCCAGAAGCACACGACATCTTATCCATTCCACTATTTGAGTACCGAATATGAGTATAACTTTTGAGTACAGTAGTAAGGAGACAATGTACACCAGCTACTTTTTTCCATTATCGTCCTACACATCTTCCTGAGAAGACTATACTTGATCATAATAATTAGTTAGTTTTTGGAATCAACTACCTATATCTACTTAAATCCACTAATGAATAGCCAAATGTAACCATAAAATTTTTTACCTCAAATGGGGATTGGGATCATGATAGGGTAGCAAAATGTAGAAATTTTCCAAATTCTCTACAAATGTACCTCTGAGATCTATGTAGAAAATATGACTGTAGATTAACTAGATAATGCAATATACCAAAGAAAAATACTATAATTTACTTCTACTATCAAACTTGAATAATCTTAAAGATTGAGCAAGATCGAGTTGAACACATACAACCAGAAGAAGAAGAATCAATGCACATGAAACACAGAAAATACTCAGGGGAAAGCCTTAGCTAAAAACCACACTATCCGTATTATCATACAAGGTGGAAATACATTAGAATTATACAAAGCCTTAGCTCTCACAGCTAGCCAGCTCTTAGTACAATCCTCTTGGATGCTCACAGGCAAACAAAGCTTCTCACAAGCCTTCTCCTATACCATCCAAGCTCATGTTTCCTTACGCAGTTACCTCTGGGATGATCTCCTTCAACCAGCGTAACACTAATCTCACACACTTCTCTAACACACTGTCAGAACTGTGCAATCCTCAAGGAAACTTACCTTGACTGCATGGATGAGTTTCCTTTATAGGAAAACACATGAAACTGATAGTAACATGTCCTTGACAGTTTAGCTCAACTGTGTCTTTCTCAGAATATACATGCATGAGTTAATGATGAGAGAATCTTCAGTTATCTGGAGTACACTAGTTGAGTGCATGCATGCATCAACTGACTGATAACTCACAATTAGTTCTTCAAATAGTTTGGAACTAATTTAATTCGACTTAACTTAGTAAAATGGGCTAACTAATTACAACTCAAATATAACTCAATCTTATCTCCTTAATTATGGGAAAATCTCCTTAATTTAAGGGATAACTGTTGCATGACTTCAGAAATACTTCTAACATGAATTTCTCCAACTAATTAATCCATAATGAATTAATTAATTATTTCCAAGCAGCTAGTGAGACTAAATTAGAATTTAATTCATAATTTTAATTCAAGGACAAATTAAAATTGGAATATTCTGGATTCTATTTTTATCATTTCTTGTTGCTATTTTCAACACTCCCTCTCAACAAGAAAGGAATTCAACTCTATCTCGATCCTGAACATTTGGAATTTTCTGCATGTAACACTACTCTCTAGTGTTGTAGCTCCAACAACTCCAGAAACAAAAAAAACATCCAACTTGAATCAGAATGATGCCTCTGTCACCAAAGTCTCTAACTACTATTGCCTCTGTCGACTGAAAACTCTGCGCTTCTGTTGACTCTCCCTTTTTGCATTGTTGTCAATCCTTCTCTGCACTCTTCAGTATCTGACTGCTCTAGACTCTGTCACTTTGATCTCTAACTGCATCAATCCCACTGATTCCTCCCAGTATTATGTACTTTGGGCTCCCGTAGTAAGGTACGATCCATGAGATAAACCTCTCAATGGACCCTGCCCAATTTCAGCCTTCTTGGGACTATCACTTCACATTGCCCCACATCACACCTAGAGGT
This sequence comes from Pinus taeda, assembly GCA_000404065.3. Classification (NCBI taxonomy): domain Eukaryota; kingdom Viridiplantae; phylum Streptophyta; class Pinopsida; order Pinales; family Pinaceae; genus Pinus; species Pinus taeda. The sequence goes on along the minus strand of APFE031090095.1, from coordinate 21,261 downwards.
ATGGCTGCATGTGATCCTTCTGCCCACTTCTCCAATTGTGGCTCCTCCATAATTGTCTAAGACTTCTTCTAGGAATGCATGTTGAGATGTAATTTACTCTCCCTCTCAACTACCAAGTCTCTAACATTTGCCTTGCTCCTCAATGCTTTTCATGCATCTTGAACCTCAAGAGCATGCATGTTCTTGACTCGTGAACCAATATATTTCACCTGTCTCATGGTGATATGTCTAAGGAACAATTTTCATTTATTGAAGACAACATCCTAGCCTTTTTCCTCCAACATCACGACCGATACCAAGTTCTTCTTCAGTCCAAGAACATTCTTCACATCTGTCAAGGTGATAGGAGATCCATGCTCCCTTTGAAAAGCAACCATGCCCACTCTTAAAACACTATACTTTTCGTCGTCACCCATCTCTATGCGCATCTTGAGGTCTTTATCCTCCAAGGTACTAAATAAAATTTTATCGTCGGTCGTGTGGAATGAGGCTCCACTGTCAAGATACCAACCACAACCCATCATCAATGACACCATGCATGCGATTAGGGTGAAGTCCATTTCGAACTAAGAGGCTAATGCCTCACCTTCTGGTGATCCCTTCTTGGACTTCTTCTATGGGAAATTAGTCACATAATGACCCATCTCGTGACAATTTAAGCATCTCACTTTAGACTTGTCAACCTTCTTCCCTCTATGAGAAGAATTCAATTCAGAATGGGACGCCTTCTCCTTCCCTTTCCTTGCGTTACTCACTAAGGCCAAATTTTTTTCATCATCATCCTTCGATGAAAAACCATCTCGTGTGCTCCTCCTGATCTCCTCCTACATGAGATCTGACCACAGTCGTTCCCAATCCAGTAGTTTCTCCCTTACATTCACATTGTCCTGGTAGCTATTCCAACTCTTTAGAAGGCCAAGGAGACCAAGGCTCACCATATCATCATCGGCGGTAGTTATTCCCACACTTCCAAGCTCATCTCTACATGTGGTGAGCTTGTTCAGATATGTGGAAATAGTATCACCATTCTCCATCTTGATTCTTTGAAGCTTATCCTTGAGCGTCAATTTCCTCTGGTCGCTACTGTTTTGGTAGAGGTCCTTCAATGTCTTCCACATTGAATATGGAGTATCCTTCCCATGGAGACTCGAGACAATATGGTCTCGAACTCCCTCAAGGATGATCTGTCTTTCCCTCACCACACACCTCTTCCACTTAGCCAACTCTTGTGCATTATTTAAACCTGGATTTGGGATTTCTTGATCAATGAAATCCTTCAAGCCATTATCTTCTAATACAACCTCCATCTGATCTTTCCATGCTATGTAATTCGAGCTACCTTCCAATGCATACTTGAGTCTCAAGCCATAGAACGTCATTGGCCAACCTTGAAGTATGTTAAGAATTCGATTTGCACCTACAACCCCAAACTTCAAACTTCAAATTCTCTTCTCCATATATTGTTCACTACTCCGATAAAATCAGCTCCAATACCATGTAGAAATTCTGCAAATTCTTTACAAATTTACCTCTGAGATCTATGTAGAAAATATGACTATATATTAACTCGATAATGCAATATACCAAAGAAAAATATTATAATATACTTCTACTATCAAACTTGTGGAAGCTTAAAGATTGAGAAAGATCGAGCTGAACACATATAACCAGAAGAAGAAGAATCAATGCACATGAAACACAGACAATACTTAGGGGAAAGCCTTAGCTAAAAACCCCACTATCTGTATTATCATACAAGGTGGAAATACATCATAATTATACAAAGCCTTAGCTCTCACAGCTAGCCAGCTCTCAGTACAATCCTCCTAGATGCTCACAAGAAAACAAAGCTTCTCACAAGCCTTCTCCTCTGCCCTCCAAGCTCCTATTTACTTGCACAGTTACCTCTGGGATGATCTCCTTCATCCAGTGTAACACTACTCTCACACACTGCTCTAACACACTGTCAGAACTGCGCAATCCTCAAGGAAACTTACCTTGACTGCATGGATGAGTTTCCTTTATAGGAAAACACATGCAACTGATAGTAACCTGTACTTGACATTTAGCTCAACTGGGTCTTTCTCAGAACATACATGCATGAGTTAATGATGAGAGAATATTTAGTTATTTGGAGTACACTGCTTGAGTGCATGCATGCATCAACTGATTGATAACTCACAATTAGTTCCTCAAATAGATTGGAACTAATTTAACTGGACTTAACTCGGTAAACTAAGCTAACTAATTACAACTCCAATATAACTCAATATTATCTCCTTAATTAAGGGATAATCTCTTTAATTTAAGAGATAACTGTTGCATGACTTCAGAAAGACTTCTAACTTGAATTTCTCCAACTAATTAATCCATAAAGAATTAATTAATTATTTCCAAGCAACTGGTGATACTAAATTTGAATTTAATTCACAATTTTAATTCAAGGACAAATTAAAATTGGAACATTCTCGATTCTATTTTTATCATTTCTTGTTGTTATTTTCAACACAACATAGCAAGGAAATAGGCCCCATAGTGTCAAAGTGAGGTCAAAATGGGGATTTAATATGTTATTAATAGGAACAAAACAAAGGATCAACATCCTCCCATGCCGATCCTGATGCATGCCCTCATGCATCCAATAAAAAGGAGACTACATTCAACTGAAGAATACTGCGGTCAGAGACCAGTAGTCTTGATTAAAACCTTGATCCCTTATTGGATAGGTGGCAAACACTTTTGAAATTGCAGTGCTAATCTCTTTGCTTGCAGTCGTCTGAGAGGCTTGTTTCGGGTTTCTTTCCATCTCAAAAGGTGTTTATTTTTCCTTGTCAAGGCATCATTCTAGGCATACGGTTTCATATTAGAGTCCCTGACATGCTGATTTACATATTTTACAAAATGAAATAAAACCTTGTATTTATTTTCTTGCTCTATAATCTTGGCGATTGTCTTCCCTAGCTTGATAAGCCTGATCTTCAAATTTTCTTCAGCATCTAGTGTGGGGGCTTTAGTCAGGGTCATTGATTGCTGTGAGGTACTTGCTCCCGACAATTTGCCTCTCAGTTTCTTAGATGACTGATGTGGAATAGCCTATGTAGTGTCTTTTCTTGCTGTTAGTCCAGTGGGAGACAAAGCCTCCAGATCCTGGGAAATATCCTTAGGGATTTTAAGCTTAGTCATTGTAGTGGCCTCTTCCTCAAGGGGGTGTTTTTTATTGCACAGGATCGTCATCACGGGAAGATGAAATAGGAATATTTGTGAGGCCAGTGCCTTTAGCATTGGTTTGCAAGGTAGAAGCCATGTTGTGGGTCTGATGATGGCCTTGAATTGAGGTTTCAGCGATGGGAACTAGGGGTGTTGTAGGGGAATAGGGGACGCCAGTATTTATCCTTAGGGGTGGTGCTCCCGGGTTTGAAGGAGGGTTCTACTAGAGAATCCAGAATGTTGCTCTCTGCAATGGGACTTAGTTCTCGTTGGGTGGGTTTTTCCTAATCATGTTTCCTTTTTCACTGTGAGCCTAATGGGATTTCCACCGAACCCTTCCTTGTGCCATCTTTTAAACTATCTGCAGCTGTATGAGGGGGTTTGGAACTAGGAGCAAGGGAATGGATAGGTGTGAACTCAGAGTTAGATGGTGGCATTGTGTCGTTGATTTTTAGGGAGCGGCCCACTGTGCATTGCCTGCCCTTGATTTGTGTCTCCTGTCTAGGGAATGCCTCAATGATGAAGTCCTCCCATGACCACTTCCATTTGTTAAGCTCGATGACCAGTAAAATTTTAATTAAACTATGATGAGACAATGTAGTTTTGGACTTCTTTCCATGAGACTGTACACCCTTTGCCATTTTATGCAAGCTTAATCTTAGGAAATAAGGAATGTTTAGTCGCCTATCTTCAACAAAATGAACCATGAGCCTGATATGATAAAGGAATAGAACAAAAAACCTTCCCTCATAGGTCACAAAGCACTATAACATTGTCAGGAGTGGATGCCATTGGTCCTCTATGTAGTTATGAAGCACTCCCTTCGCCCAACTAATTGACTTGTAGGCTGGTTTTAGGAACATAGTGCAATTCGGTATGTCTAACTGGCTGCCCTTGAAAAATCGCTCACCAACAGCTGGTAGCCCAATAGCCTAGCTCACTGTTCTTTTATGATGCTAAAGTTGAGGTCACCAACATGGGCATGCTCACCATTAAAACTTCGAGTGAATGCCATTGTGACTTGATTGTTATAGCCCTGAAACTTTCGTAAAAATATCATCCATCCTTTCTCCTCTAGAATTCCCTTACATTGTTCATATTTTGGATTGCACGGAAATTGAACAAAAGTGGGTTCATGTATGTTTGCTCCCATGGCGCCTGCATTCTGTTGAAATTCCATTTTTTTCTTCAATTGAATGTGCTATTGGTCCCTTGTTATCCCTCCACCCATGCTCACAATCGATCTCTGTTTTAATGGCAGATGAATGATCGTCGCAATGATGGATCGAATACAAGGGATCAATTGCCATAATGGTGATAATCCCGTCTTCAACTAGTTTAGAGCATGGGAAATTGTTTGTAGTGTGCGATCCATGGATGGAGAGTGTGAGCATTTTGGCTATGAGATGGAGCATGTTTACCATATGACAGAGGGTGTCATGAACCGATGGTTAAGCGAGCTAGTAGTCATCATAGCAAGAATAGATCATGGCAGCGGTGGTGATGTCTTATTAGCATGCTGGAGGATAAGTGTTTATGAGATCGAGAATAGACAGGTGAGGTCATAGGATGTATGATAATGGTGATCACAGGATAGATTTAGAGGTGTCCTTCAATGATTAACATTTTAACTACTTGTTAGTTAAACTTAAGCGAAATACAAGTGTGTAGCTTTACCACTTAAATGATTTGTGTTGAGTGTGCATTTGATGTGCTAAAGCCATGCCTTCTGTAATGATGTGCCCACTACCTTGTTTCTGGAGAATTGCCATACTGTGCCTTTGGCAAGTTGGGTACTGATGCCATAAACCTATACTTAACTCAAAGTGAGCTGTAGCCCTAATCATTTCTTGTCTTCTTATGAAGACAAGTCCTGACTCATCAAAGCATGTTAACAAAAACAAGATGATTATGTTTGTGATACAAGAAATTTCTTCTGCATATTGTGACAACACTGTGTGGTTATAAGCCCCAATTTTTAGGCAAGAACTCAGGACCCTCGTATGCAATATGAGTTTCATTCTGGGTAGAGCATAGAACATAAACGTTCAACATAAAATGACAAATCATATTTCGATCAAAACATGAAACATAGATATCTTGAATAGTATGTGGAATCAAATTATGAGATCCTCATGAAAGAGAAACTGAAGCTAGACAGAATAAGATATCCTCTGTCTATACTAATTTCGGAACCTTCAGATTGCATGACAGACTACTCAATTATTTTAGAAAAGGAGACTACTTATCAATCCATGGATTTTAACCAGGCCTAGAATGATCGCTGCCTAGGGAATTTATTCTTTAGGGAGCTAGAAATGGCCAAAAGAGAGCTCCAAGGGGGCTTGTTTTTTGTAGTTTATTCCTTTGGGCCTGGAAAAGAATAGTTCACAACATAGAGGATCCCTATACTACTACTAACTTATTATTTTAGTGAGCCTAAAGTAGTTAGTGCTTAGGGCATTCTTATTTAGAAAGTCTGAATTTCCCAAGTAGACTCCATAGGTTTCATTTTCGTAATCATTTCCTTGAGCCTGGGAAAGAACAATTCTATGCTCAAGGAATCCCTAGGCTAATACTGGTCCATTTCATTTACGAGCTTGGATCAGTCGATGCTTGGGAGCTTCATATTTAGAGAGTCTAAAGGCTGTCAAAGGAGAATCCACTAGTTCCTTTTCCATAAACAATCCACCAGACTTGGATAAAGGAATAAACTTCCTTCTGATGGATTCCTCCTTTATTCTACATGGGCTATAGGGAGGGGCACCTGTAGATATAAAAAGTGACAACCCACTAGTTTATACATACACACACACACACACACACACACACACACACACACACACACATATATATTAAAACTAATCAATTGAACCAACAAGTCGCTGATTATTGACATGAACCAGCTCTAATCCTAGATCCTCATGAACTTCCTGCAAAAACTGATCACGTGAAAGTGGTTTATGATAAACTTTAAGCCGATGGCCATTTACTACAAAAGAAATCTTATCATCACTAATATTAGAAATACAAACTGAACCATTATTAAGGAATTTAGTTACCTCATACGGTCCCTACCATCTAGTGAAAATTTTACCTTTGAAATTCTTAAACTTACTATCACATAACAATGTCGAGTCACCTAGACAGAAGATTTTCTTCTTAATAAATTTGTCATTCCATCGGGCTCTCTGGTCCTGTACTAATGTAGTTCTATGGTAGGCATCTTGTCGAATCTCATCAAACTTGTTCAATTGCATCAATCTTTGTTCTTGAGTGTCATTTCAATTCATGCCCAACTGAGCAGCAGTTCTAAATGTTTTTACCTGGAATTCGATGGGCAAGAGCACTTGTTTACCATAAACTAATTCATAAGGTGTGTGTGCGGTCACATTCCTCTAAGTGATCCTGTAAGCCCAAAGTGGATCTGGTAACTTTTCTGCCCAATCTTTGTGATGCAGTTAAATTGTTTTCGTAAGGATAGATTCCAACACTTTGTTCATGGACTCCACTTTCCCATTAGCCTGGGGGTGGTAGGGGGCCGACTTATGGTGCTTAACTTGATATTTCTCTATGAGTGCCTTGACTAACTTTGATGTAAATTTGGTTCCTTAATCAGTGACAATTTCAAAAGGCACCCCAAATCTTGTAAAGATGTCTTCGAACAAAAACTCTACTACTGCCTTCTCAGTGGAATTATACAATTATTTTTCCTCCACCCACTTGGTGACATAATCAATGCATACCAAAATATATTTATTCTTGTTTTACATTGGGGAGATGGTCCCTACAAAGTCCAATGCCCACTTCTCAAAGGTTCAATAGCAATTTGTGGTTGAAGAGGCATTTCATCAGAGGCAACTGGTCTCCCCATTCTTTGGCAAGCGTCACAACTCAGAACAAACTTCTTAGCATCTTTGAATAAGGTCAGCCAATAGTATCTGGTATGGATAGATTTATATTCCATACTTTTGTCGGTGAAATGGCCACCACAAGGATCCTTGTGACTAGCACTTAATATAGCATGCATTTCATCCTCCCGCACACACCGCCTCATAATCAAGTGTGGCCCTGTATAAAATAGATCTCCCTTGATCCAGGAGTAACTAGCACTATGCTGCACTATATTGTGCCTCTCTCAAGCTGACAAGTTTTGAGGTAGTTTTCGTGATACCAGATTATTGGTGACATCAGCGAATTGAGTAACAACAGAAATGGCAAATAGAGCTTCATCTGGGAATTCGTTGGGCACTGGCATTGGCATGCCTCCCTGCATAAGATTCAAACAAGATAAGGAATCAGCTGCCATGTTGTCTCTTCCAGGCCTATCAAGTATTGTTATATTGAATTCTTGTAGAAGCAACAACCATATAGTTATACTACTATTAGTAACATGTTTATTCATTAAAAATCTAATAGTAGAATGGTCGGTATGGACAAATGTCTCATATCCGGTAATATAATGTCTAAACTTTCCTATAGCATGCACAACTACTAACAGTTCTTTTTTAGTAACCGTATAATTTAATTCAGCGAGAGAGAGATGTTTTCTAACAAAGTAAATGCATAGGGAAAGTTATCTTCCCTTTGTCCCAAAACTACTCCTAGTGTAGTGTCTAAAGCATCTATACAAATGTGAAAGGTAAGGACCAATTTGGTCCTCTTAGTACCGGAGCTATAGATAATCTCTCTTTCAGTACTTGAAAAGCCTATTGACATTCAACATTCCATACAAAGTTATCATCATTAGTTAACAACTAATGGTGCTGCAATTCTAGTGAAATTCTCAATAAATCGTCGATAATATCCTGCATGCCCTAGAAAACTTCTTACCTCTTTTTGCAAGCTTGGAATAGGGATATGCAAAATTACCTCAATTTTTGCTGGGTCAACTTGAATCCCTTCAATTGACACATGATGGCCTAGAAAAATTCCCTTAGTTTTCATCATTCTACATTTTATCGCTACTAATGGCTAGATCAACTTCTTGACAATGGATTAATACCTTTTCTATATTCTCCAAAGTCTGTAGAAAGTCATCCCCATAGACTGTGAAGTCATCCATATAGACTTCCACACGATCATGGATCATATCAGAGAAAATGGCAAGGACAACTCTTTAGAAGGTGGCAGGGGCATTACAAAGACCAAAATGAAGGACTTTATATGCATAAGTACCCCATGGTCATGTGAAAGTAGCCTTTTCTTGGTCTTCTTCGGCTATTTGAATTTGATTGTACTCGCTATAACCATCTACAAAAGAAAATTATTTCTTACCTGAAAGCATGTCGAGAACTTGATCAATGAAAGGTAATGGAAAATAAATGCGCAATGTGGCCTTGTTTAATTCTCTCTAATTGATGCAGATTCGCCACTTGCTATTCTTCTTTGGAACTACTACCAAGGGTGATATCCACTTACTATCAGAAATGGGGTAAATGAAATATGCAGCCAAAAGTTTATGAAGCTCCTCTTTAACAATGTCTTTTAATGCTGGGTTCATACGCTTTTGTGGTTGCCAAACAGGTCTCATTTCTTCATTCGTGTAGATGTGATGGATGCAAGTGTCTGGATGTATACCTCTCATATCCAAGTAATACCATGAAAATGCTCTTGTTTGTTCACGAACCATATTCATCAACTACTTCTTTTGTTTTGCAGTCAATCATGTACCAATGTGTAAAATTTTCCCTTCGAATATTTCCACAGGTTTGCTGGTGAGCTCATGGATTTCCTCCATTGCTGCAAATGAGGCAAAGATAGACGGGTGGCAAGTTTCCTGAAACGCATCACTAAAAACATGTCGATAACCATTAAAAGGGATAGGATAATTGATACAAGAGTTATCTGCTAAAAACTACTGCAAAACATGCTCATCAAAATCCTCCTGGAGACCTCTAGATTGATCTAATGCTAACAAGGGGAACATGCAATCTTCATCTCCATATGGGTTTTCGGGCCACAATGGTACTTCAGTAGCTGTTTGAGTAGGTGGAAAGATGGACAAGGTTTGATGTGAACCATTTGAAATAATCATTTCCCCATCTCTGCATCCAATGACGGCATCAACAGTTGCCATCCATGGCCTTCCGAGGACCACAGGGTGTCCAGGTCTAGACGTTTTGGGAGAAATGACTACAAAATCTATAGGGTATTGCCAAGAGGCAATAGTGACTATTATGCCTTCCAAGGATCCTATTGGTTTGACAATGGATTTATCTACCATCTCTAAGAGGATAAGGGTGGTTTTCAGTCTAGGTAGCTATAGCGACATCATTGTTTCATAAGTCATTGCATTTATGGCCACTCCTAAATCTACTAGGGTGTTAGGTAGAAGTACTCCATTTATTTCAATAGTGGCAATGGGATTCCCGAGGTCATTGTATTTGGTAGGCATGTCATAGATCATTATGGAAATTTAGCTCATGATTTTGACATTTTGGTTCTTATGCTTCTTTCTTCCTGGCTTCCTAATGCAGAGGTCCTTAACAATTTTAGTGTATATGGGAATGTATCTAATTTCTTGTTAAAGTGGGATTTTGATATAGACATTCCTAACTTCATTTTCCAGGTCATATTCAAGTGGGACTTCCTCTTTCTTTACTATCAGTCTTTCTGGGTATGGTGGTTCAGGTGATTCTTCTTCTTTCTGTTGTTGTTTTTCGTTTGGTGAATGAATTTTGGATGACATGGAGGGTACCTCTTCCTAGATGACTACATCTGATTTTCCTTTGTTAATTTTCCTTCCTGATCGTAATTGATTTTTGTTTACAGGAATGGTAGTGATCATGTATGTAGGAAAGGGTTATATGTCTATGTTTTGCATGGGTTGAGGTAACTTATTATGATTAGGGTTAGGTATGGGTTGTGTAGGAAATAGTGTTGGTTGTGGTGGGTTTATGGTGACTGGTGCCTACGAAGATGGGGTGTTAGTAGGTGTAGGTAATAATTGATGTAAAGGAGGTGGTGGCAGCGTAGGTTGTTGATACAAATTAGGGTTATACTCTTGCTGATAGGTTTGCGTGGCCGGATTATACGAATTACTTGGCATGTTTGGATAGGGCATATAGAATTGAGGTGGAGGTTGATAGTTGTTGGCATAAGAGTTTGACCTCCAATTCTTACCCGAGGAAGTATTTTGTGGTTGCTGAGCAACCCAAGGAGGTGTTGTGCTATACAACAACCCCCCATTTCATAAAATCTTACTTTAGAAAATTATAATTTGAAATGGGTCCCTTTTAGATTAAATTGGTATTAATCCATCACTCTTCTAAAGGTTCGGAAATAAACAAAACATTTTAAAACCTTTTGAAATAATCGGTCTTAAAAATAAAACGAATAATTCTTTATTATTTCGATAAAGCGATCGCAAGATCGTATATCGCAACAACAAAGGATGCATAACCATGACCCATTGATTTTCCCTGATGCGATAAAAGCGAGTAGCCAACGGATATTAGGAAAACAAATAATAAAAGGCCCCTCCCCTTTGCTCCAATGCGATATCGCAATCGGCAATCGGGGAATGTGACATGAACGTAACAAACTCTCCTCCTTCAAACTCCCGATGCGAGTCAAGCGATATCGCTATCGGCGATCGGGGATTCCATAAAACTTAAATAAAATTGCCCAAGGTTTCCTGTGATTGCCAATTTCGATGAACCCAAATGCGACTTTTGAAAAGGATCGATATGATTTCGCTATATTATATTAATTATCATTGAAAGCCTTTTCTCTTCCCGATAGTGATTCGCTTGCGTCCAACCGCCAAAAAATCAAATCCATGCTTAAAATATTATTCGACAAGTAAAGGATATAATGAGCATTTAAATGATTGATAGGTTTTAACGGCCAATTAATGAGCAGTTATGCCTAAATCCTTTCAGAGATTGTATCCGCGAGAACCTTATGATAAATCTTCCATTATTCATTGATTGACATAATTCCCCCATACTTGGTTTTCGCCAACTATTCTCTGCATTACGTTCATTTTTCTCTTGCACAAAGTTTTTTTTGCAGTAACGATTCCAGACCAAATGGGAAAGAAATCTAAGAAGTCTGGAACGACTTCAGCTTCTATGGTAACAGGACAACATGCCACCGATCCGAGACCAAGCAAAAAGGGATTAATCTTAGATACCATATGTCTCAGCCTTGGCAGCACTACTTGGCAAAATATTTACAACCTGGTTGAAGCTGAGGAACCTCAACAAACATCGGTACAAGCTACATCAGGTTCAAGCCGGAAATCTGATGCTACTTTAAAAGATTTGACTGATTCCTACCTACATAGGATAGCAGCGCGAGAGCAAATTCTTCCGTATACGGATGTGGTGAGATGGGCAATTGAGGAAATTCCAATTACGGAAAGAACATTCTGCACTATTGATTGGAGAGTATTTGGTTCATTTCAGCCCAATGATTTCAGACAAATGTACCATTTGCTCGAACCAGAGAAGAAGTACAATAAAGCATTTCTGGAGAAGTTTCGAGATGAGAATGAAACCGAGTCAGGGCCTATATGAGAATGGAAACAGAACCCGGCGAAACACAAACATGAGTCTTCAGGTAAGTACTCTGTCAACTCCTTATGCTCTCCTTATTGTTATGCTAGAGTCATGATGTGTTGATTGTGGGGATTGCATGATTCTTCAAAATTTTCCATAGAAATGGTACCTTTGATGGAAGCGGCATGTAATAGTGAAATCATGGATTGGGGGACTATATTATCAGATAAGTTGGCTACAAGTATTCCTGAATTCAGAAACAAATCTCGTGTTACTGATAGGTTCATCCCTCCATTTTATTTTAGTGCCTATATTTTGGATACCCTCTGTTTTAATTCCGAGTTTCCTGTGTTAGGGTGGAGATGGACTCCACAGGACCCTATGCCTATTCATATCTACCACCAGAAACTATGGAAAGCTCATTATAAACACCATTTATACCAAGTTTGTAATGGATTCATGCTACCTATTTACTATGCAATTTTTTATAAACCTGCCCCTAAAATCTCCTCTCAGGCTGAGATTGACTTGACAGCCTTAGGAACCTAGTTTGCAGAAGAAAAATTCACTTATGTAAGAGTTTTTGGCAGTCAGGCTAGACCTCATTTCCTCCCCTTGTACATACCATACAAGCTATTAGCTCACGAAATAGCATATCAGCTTACAATTGCATCAGCCGCAAAAACTCTCATAAATTCAAAGAAGCAAGTTTGGCCTCCTTTTCCTCTAAGGTGTGGCATCTATACTCTGCATGATTATAAACATGCAGAGAAAGAGGCAGAAAAAATTAACATCCTAAGTCTTGCAACTCTGCCTAATCGACGTTTCGACCTGAAGAAAGTCATCTATAATGCTCTAGATCAAGCCAAGCTCACTAAATTTGAACATAAGGGAGATGAGTTTGATGACCTGTTCTCCTCCGCCGAGTCAATATTCCAGGTGCAATAGCTAGCTAGAATGAGATACCATGATGACGGGTTAGTAGAATTTAATAAACTTAGAGAGCAGAGGTTGCAAACCCTGCCTCTAGATTTGTTAGCTACTACCCCAATGATACAGTCAAGCAAGCCTGAGCAGCAGCTTACTAGTGAACCTCCTGCTACATCCGAAATCTTTTAAGAATTCCAGAGAAGAGAGGAGGAGGAACTTCGGAGGTTAGAACAGGAAGAGGCACAGAGGAAAGAATAGAAAAAGCAGCAGGAGTAGAGCAGCAAGGAGGTGAATGTTGATACTCAAGTGGACCCAAGATTGCTCGAAGAATGGCAACAATTTAATACAATTATAGGCAATCTTGAGACCTCAATGGACACTAAAACATCCAAAACTATCGATACACAAGATACAACATCAAAGGAGGTTCCAAGCAAAGGAACCAATGGTCTACCCCCAACTATAGTAGTAGAAATAATTCTGAAGAATCCTTCCGATCAAATTATTTTGCAGGTGGAGGACATTCCTCCACTAGATGTTTTCTATAGCCCAAAACATAGGGCTGTAATAAAGCGATAGCGGAAAAGGAGAAGGATTGATCAACCTTCTCTGTTCCCTAAACAAACAATAATAGCCAATGTGGTATGGAGAGAAGAATTCGACCCCTCCGATGACCTGACAAAGTTATATCAATATGTCGGTGCCTATTCAATAGCCACCATGGATAAGGCATCGAAGGTAAGCAATTTTTTGAAAGAAAAGGATCAAGTGATTGCTTCACTACAAGCACAACTATCAGAAGAACACCAGAAGTCAGAACATCTACAACAACAACTCTCCACATAGCAACAGTTAAATAACTAGCTCAACAAACAGTTTCATGAAGAGAAGCAAAGGATCGATTCAGGAGCAATCTAGAGACAGAAGGAACTAGCAGAGGCATTATCAAAGTTGAAGGCGATGAATGAACAGATGGCAAAGACAAAAGATGAGAAAATTGCTCAATTATCAGCTCAAGTAGAAAGGTTCAAGAGTCTTCCCCAGCCTGTTGAGTTCACATCAGAGGCAATGCAGATTAACAAGGCGTTAATAACACAAATAAGATTTTTATGTCATGAAATTGCCCAAGTTGAACCTCTGTGCGACATAACAACGTCTATAATAGACAAATCAGCTGATGCCAGGCAGGATTTAGAGCAAGCCAATGACACTTTGACAAATTTTCTTACTTGGCAGGACTCTAATGAGGGACAGGTAGCAAACTTGCCCAAAATTGTAGAATCCCATAAGGAAATCCTATTCCCGGAGTGGCAGTACCAATTAATGGAAGCAGAGAGAGTTGTTTCTAGATGCAAGTTATCTACGAGCAATTTAATTGAATTGATCAATAATACTCTCTATTTATCTAACATGATTTCTCAATGTACCCCAGGTAAACTATTATCAGCCAAGACATTGGAGCAGTCATGTAACCAAGAACTAGAAAAGAATGGGAGATTGATCTCAGGAATTAAAAGTTTAACTTGGGACACCTATTGGTTGTTCCTAGTAAAACCATACAGTCAGAGAGCCTCCCTCAAATGCCTAATGGATGCAATCGGGTGTATCATTCCCGATATACATGATGCCACCTATGCTGCTCAAATCAATTTTCGTCTCAGCCGCCCTCAAGAAGTGTAGCCAATGCTGGCAATATGCCAACTCAGGACAAAGGGCAAACATCCAGAAGGATGAATCATCGCTGCCAATTACCAGATCACTGTGGGAGAGATATCTAAGATTGGAATATACCAATTTAGTAGCATTTTAATTTTGTAGTTTGTTAGCTTAGTTTAGTATTTATAGTCCCTTTCATGTATTTAGAAAGGGTCGTAGGTTTTTGTATATGACTTAAACCTGAAGTTGCACTACTGTACTTCAGGCATATTCTTTTATGAAAACTGGACCAATCTTTCCAAATTTTGATAACGAAGCTTTGATGTGAATGTCCACTATTACCTTTATTTAAAAGTATTTCTGAATCGGAAGAAGGAATTCAAATTGCAATTGGCGTAGGGAATAATTTGCAGCTTATATGGTACTATTATCTATGTCTGAATTTATTCCTTTTCTGTGAATTTTTGTTTGGTCATTTTTGCTATTATTGAATATGTGAATGTGTTTTAACAGTAAACTTTATACTTTCCACTATTGGATGTTTACAGTTTGCTATTCTCTCAATCATGCATGTATCGGTAATATAAAAGAGAAGTGTAATATTATTTTATCAATTACTTCGTTCAATTATTTGAACAAAGCAATTATCATTTAAATGAATGTCTTTGTTTATTGAATAGTGTCATCTATATGCCTATCAGCAAACACAAATCATTAAACGTTGCACTTAAGAATAGAAGCTTCCCGGGATAAAATAGTCATTTACGTTTTTGCTCATATAATGAGTCCGCCATTTATTATCACTTATTAGAAAACCAATCATTCATTCACCCTCTTTTATTCATTTCTGGGAAACTAGTCCCATTATATCTAGTTGGAGCCACCATCCCAAATGGAAAAGGAGTTGTATTAAGGTCCGGACTGGGTGGTTATCCCCGATGTTGATGTAACAATTTTCGGGGCATAAACATTTCTGGTGCTAGAAGGAGGGCCATCCAGTATGAATGGCGAGTAAGTTAAAACCTACAGACCATTCACAGAGTAAATCACCCTCCACCTCTCCTCAGACCTCTCGTTTGCACTCTGAAATACCAGTATCCAGACGAGAAGAAGAAGGATCAACTACCACTGCTCAACCCCATCATACTTCAGAACGTTTAAGTCCGGAGTCCCCTGAAGTTCAGTCTATCATCCAAAAACTTCAAGGCTTCTCCATTTCACCTCCTAGATCTGAAGTATCTCAAGGCAGTGAGACTTTGCAATTTCGTCTACCTCATCATCTCACCAGACCTCAAAGTGAAAAACTCGATATTGAACCACCTGAGTTTCCTTTACCCCAAAGGAAAAGGATTAAAAAGAACACTAAAGGTTCTGGTAGTGAAACCTTTTCTCCATCATCTTCCATCTCATCATCTCCAGTGCAAAGTCAAACACCCACTTCACCATTACATATTGTTGTTCACCAGGGGACTTCACCTTCAACATCACAATATTTTTAGTCTTCATTTCCACCTCCTCCCCAAACACCTGGAACACCACAGGCAATCGTTGGTACTCCCAAAATGGCTCAGAACCCATGGAGAAGTCCTCGTGCAGTCACTATGCCTATGCCTTTACATCCATTACCTGATTATTCTGAGAAATGGTTACCAAAGTTTAATCCAGATGCTGGAACATTAGCTGAGGAACACATAAATAATTTCATGTTGTCAGTTAATTTGAAGGGAGTAACAGAAGAAGATGTTGTAGTTAGACTTTTCCCCTACACATTACAAGGATCAGCTGGGTCTTGGTATTTTTCCTTGCCCTTTGGATCCATTACCAGCTGGAATACCTTTCAGGAATAGTTTCTTACCAAATACGGCGATGATAGATCCTTGGCCACACTCATTAATGACCTTTCGAATCTAAGGATCGAGTCAAGAGAACCAACTAAGGAGTTTAACTCCCGATTTAACAAACTCTTGAATAAAATCCCTACCGATGACAAGACAAGTGAACAAATTAGAAGCAAGTGGTACATTACAGCCTTACCTTCAAATATAGCCATTTTTGTAGATAGGGCTGAAAAACCTACATTGGCCGAAATCATGAAAGAAGCCCTCGCTGTCAAAAAACGTATAATCGCTTTGGAAAAGAAAGTTGGTCTCGAGGAAAGGAAATCCAAAAAAGTGTCTTTCAAGGATGATTCAAAGAAGAAAATCACCAAAGATCCATACGATATGGAGGGCCTTCAAAAAGTCCTCAAAACAATGTCAAATGAAATGGTTGAAATTAAAAAGCAAGTAGTAGAGACCTCAACAAAGAAACCTTATAGGAATTTTAAGAAACCTAAGTCAAAGCCTCCAAATGTTATATCCAATGCAGATTCAGATCCTGAGGAAGAAGAAGAAGAAGAAACAATTGCACCATCTGATGAATTCGAAGAAGAGGAAGTCGTTGAATGCCATGGACTGTGGGACTTCATATTGCCTAACTCCGATACCAAAACTGAACAAGAAGCCTTTCCTGTGACTACCAAGAGAAAAAATGCTCTTGAACTTGTCCAAGCAAGTTCAAAGAAAAGGAGTACATGTACCAATACTACAAAGGAAAAGGTACCCACAAGGAAGCCAGCTACAACAGTACCTCAAAATCAACCATCATCCTCCAATATACCTACGTCATCTAAGACGTTGGTAGTATCAGATTCAATGGATTATAATATTGTTGATAATATGAAAAAGACTAAGGCAAACATCACCATGTTTGAACTTAGCAAATTAAAACATCAACAAAAATTGCTTCTCAAAGAACTTAATGCAGTTCCTTCTTCACCTCTTCCCAGTACTAAAGCTGTAAGTGATTCAAGACAATCACCTTCTGGTAGATTTGAGGCTACTGATACAATTCTAATTTGAGACAAATCAAATTCCCATACCCCTCCTTTCCTCCTAACATACGAAATCTACAATCGAAATCTACATAACTGCTTGATTGACTCTGGGGCATCATCCAATATAATGCTAGCTTCAGTTTGTTCTAAACTGAACATAGAACCCCAAAAGTCTTCAATTCACATTGTGCAGTTAGATAGAACCAAAGTCCAAGTTTTAGGGGAAATAAACTCTGTTACTATCAGGTTATCGGCTGATCCATGAGTGGTTCAGAGAATTGATATCTTAATCGCTGATATACCTGAGTTTTATGGTTTAATCTTGAGCAGGGATTGGTCTGAAAATCTCCATGGGTATATTTCTACCGATTGGTCTCATATGTGGCTACCCTACAAGGGAAAGCCAAATCAAATAAAAATCAATCAGGAGAATCACATGACCCATACTATTACAGTGTTCGAACAAGAGAATCAACCAGTTGCATTTAACAATAACATTTTGGGAAACTATTCTTCTGAATCATTCTTTGGCAATTATATTTCCCAACCATCTCCTTTCTCGGTAAACAATTTCACATCACAAATCAAAAAATTTTCACAAACTGACAGATCAAGATGTGTTAATATTACTGAGAATCTTGTAAATAAAAATGTTAATAATTCTTTATTTTGGTCTTTATATTTTGACGGTTCAAAATCTAGTGAAGGATCAGGAGCAGGGTGTATTTTAGTTAGCCCTGAGGGAGAAAAAACAATGCTTTCTTGTAGATTAGAATTTGAATGCACGAATAATAAAATTGAGTATGAAGCCTTGGTGCAAGGATTATACAAAGCTATCGGCCTGAAAGTTCAATATTTAAAAGTGTTCGGCAATTCAGAGATTGTTATAAAACAAGTTCAAAATACAATCCATTGTCTCTCTAATCACCTCAAACACTATCAGTCTTTAGACTAGGAACTTTTATCTCATTTCTTAGCATTCAATATTTCACCTATTCCCAGATCCCAGAATGCAGCAGCTGACCTATTGGCCAATGTTGCTTCTAAACTCCTGCCTTCTAAAGATTATAGTCTAGATAGATTTTCAGTAGAGTTGATCTTTAGGCCATCAATTCCTGACAATATCACCAATTGGTGAGTGTTCAACCACGATGAAGACATTCTACATTTCTTAACTTCCGACAAATCCTACAATGGTCAGATCATTGATGAAAGTGATCATGATCTTCAGATGAAAGAAAAGCATGAGGAAAACTCAATACCAAGACCTGTGGTTAAACTTGAAGATCTCTATGACGTTAAAGACAAGTTCAAACATGTAACCAATTCAAGACTCCAAAGTTGTACCTTAAGGTTTGAATTGATAAATCTTGGTACTGAGCAGAACCCTCAAAATATCAAGTTAGGATTAGGGCTTTCTGAACAGGAAAGAACAACATTTATTAGATTATTAAGAAAATATAAACATGTCTTTGCTTGGAAGTATGATGATTTAAAAACATATGATACATCTATCATACAACATACCATTCCAATGCTACCTGAAGAAAAACCAGTTCAACAAAAATTGAGGAAAATACATCTGAACTTAGAGAGTCAGATAAAATCAGAACTCAATAAACTCTTAAAAGCAAAGATTATTTTTCCTTTTCGGCAGTCAAACTGGGTCTCCAACATGGTGCCTATTAGGAAGAAAAATTGTGACATCAGGATTTGTATAGATTTCGGAAATCTGAATAAGGCAAGTCAAAAAGATAATTTCCCATTACCTACCATGGAGCAAATACTCCATTCAGTAGCAGGTTCTGAACTAATGTCCTTTCTAGATGGTTTTTCAGGATACAACCAAGTTCTGGTTCATCTTGATGACAGACTCAAAACTACTTTCAGAACAAAATGGGGAACTTACGCCTATCAGAAAATTCCTTTTGGACTTTAACACACGAGCCTACATTCCAAAGCAATGGATATAGCCTTCAAAGGATTGATCAACAAAAACAGTAGAATTGTTCCTATTAGAGAATGATATTACTGTATTTTCTAAAAAAGAGATCTAAACCATTTACATATTTGAATTCAAATTCTTTGAACGCTATTAGAAGGTATGGTATTTCACTTTAATCCCAAAAAAATCCTCTCTTCTCTAGGATCAAGGAAAAGCTCTTGGGTTTATTTGTTTCAAAGATGGTATTTATATTGATCCTGATCAGGATTAAAGAAATTTCTTAAAATCCCATTCCTTTCATTAACAAAAAATCTATGCAGTCATTTTTAGGTCAGATCAACTTTGTCAAAAGATTTGTTCCCGATTTTTCTCATATCATTTTACCGTTACAAACCATGATTAAGAAAAATTCAGTGTTTAGATGGGGGGCTGTGGAAAAAGAAGCATTTGATTTAATCAAGCAATCAATAATCAATGCCCCCGCTTTAAACACTCCTAATTTTTCTAATCAATTCACATTGTACACTATCGCGTCTGATTTATCTTATGCAGCAGTACTCACTCAGATCAATGATCACAACTTGGAAGCACCAATTTCATTCTTTAGTTCAAATTTTCAGGGTGCAGAACTAAATTACTCTGAAGTTGAAAAACAAGCCTTTGCTCTGTATAAATCCATCAAACACTACAGGCCCTTCCTTCTAAAAGCCAATACAAAAGTAATAGTTCCTTTTCGTGTAGTAAGGCAATTACTGATCCAAAGAGAATTAGGTGAAAAAATGGCAAATTGGGTTACAACACTTCAAGAATATGACTTGGAAATCAAGCCAGCAAAGATTGTTAGAGGCCAAGGTTTTTGCAGGTTATTAGCAGGAGCATCCAACATTCCGGAATCGGGTGATACAGATCATATTGAAGAAATCAACCAAATAAGTGTTACTGATCCTGAATCTCAATATGAAGATTTAATCTTTTATTTGAAAAATGGGCATGCACCTCCTAATCTTTCTTATAAAAAAAAATGAGCTATTAGATTAAAGTCAAAAAACTTTGTTATCATTGATGAATAGCTTTTTAGGAAAAGCTATGATTCAGTTTTATTAAGATGCCTAGAGAAACTTGAAGAACAAAAGGTTTTGCAAGAGCTACATGATGGACGAGCTAGAGGACATTTTGGAGCTGACACAAAAGCTCATAAAATCATCCATGATGGATATTATTGGCCCACCTTATTTAGAGATACTCATGAGTATGTAAGGAAATGCCGAAGTTGTCAAGTCTCCAGAAGATAAAGGAAACCAGCTTTTCCTTTGCAACCAGTTAATATCGATCAACCTTTTGAACAATGGGGACTAGACATCATTGGGGAAATAACTCCACAATCCTCCAAAAAACATAAGTATATCCTTACTGCTACTGATTACTTTACCAAGTGGGTTGAAGCAATTCCATTAAAGACAACAAAATCTGAAGGAATTATAGAATTCATAGACTAGTTCATCATTACCAGGTTTGGTGTCCCAAATGCTCTTATTTTTTATAATGCATCTTATTTTTTTGGAAATGCGATGTTTGAGTTTGCTATCAAAAGAGGATTTAAATTGAAATATTCTGCAAATTACTATCCCCAGGGTAATGGTCTGGTAGAATCTACCAATAAAAATCTACTCAAAATCATTAAGCGAACTATCAAACAAAATCATAAAAATTGGCACAAATCTTTAGTATTCGCACTATCGGTTGATAGAATAATGCAGAAGGCCTCTATCGGTACTTCCCCATTCAACCTTGTCTACGGGAAAGAAGCAGTACTACCAACCAATTTAGCGCTTCCTTCTCTAGCCCTAGTTTAGTTTATTGAAGAAAGACCCTCTTCTTCTATCCAACTCAGACATGATCAAATTTTAAAATTAGAAGAAGAAAGAGAAAAGGCCAAAATTACTCATGATAAACATCAGCAGATAATCAAGTTATCATTTGATTCAGCTTCGTCTAGTTCTAAACAGTTGCAGGCTAGTGATCTAGTTCTAAAATGGGACAAAGCACATGAGGATAAAGGTAAACACACCAAATTCCAAAAGATGTGGCTTGGACCATTTCAGATCAACGAGAAGATAGGCCATTCAACATTCATATTACAA
>APFE031090086.1:48379-67412 GCA_000404065.3 Pinus taeda | reverse complement strand
AAGGGACTGTCGGTTACAAAAAGGGGGTCGTGCCCAGTAGGAGAACCAAATGGTTTCCTTATAAAGACAAATACTGAAAGAAAGATAGAAAATAAAAACGGGGCGGGTCGAGGAGAGCGTATGGAGCTCCAATCCCGGTCTCGCCGACTGATCTCTAGACTGCATCGCAGGATCACTGGTGAAGAAGACCCTGGGGACGCGAATGTGGGAGTCTGATTCTCCTAACATCCGAGGTCGAGAGAGGAGAACTGTGGGTAGTTCAGTAAGGTTTGCTGGCTTGAAATAGTGGTCACTGGTTGCCTCCCATTGTGCTGTCTCCGTGATCTAATGATCCTGGACTGCCTCGCGGGGAGATGTCTGGCGCGGTTCTGCTGCTGGGTCCTCGTATGTAAGGGGCTTCTCCTCTTAACTGAACGAGGGTTTGCTGATATATGTGAGCTCGCCTGGTCGATATCTTCGCTGGTTGATCTCTTAACTCCTCGGGCTGAGGGAAGTGTATTGAAGAAAGAGGTGATCTGACGAGTAGTGTTGGGTCGGCCGGGAGGCTGAAGAATATGCTCTCGATGTTTAAGAGTC
The DNA here is from genome assembly GCA_000404065.3 of Pinus taeda. Lineage (NCBI taxonomy): Eukaryota > Viridiplantae > Streptophyta > Pinopsida > Pinales > Pinaceae > Pinus > Pinus taeda. Next base: position 66,836 of record APFE031090086.1, on the reverse strand, counting down.
TCCTGGATGTAAAGTGCGACACATCTCTGGTCCGTGTAGTTGAAGAAGCTGGAAAGAGTATTTGGTCCTCTGAATAGATAGTGAAAGCGACCTCTGATCTCATAATATATCGGACACCCGAAGATGAAGTGCCATTCGTTTTCCACCTCCTGTGTATGGCATAGCCGGCAAATCCTGTCAACTCTCTCTATCTGGTGGTCTATCTCTACCCGAAGCCTGTGTGATCCAACTCTGAACTGTCCGAGGGAATCCGGAGAGCATGCATCCAATGTCGAAGTGTATACTGGGGGCGAACTATAAGCACGTTTCTGATAATCAAAAAGTTCTCTGCATAGAAAGCCATTTTCGGACGTAGCCCCCCCGGGGGGTCAATCCACGTGACCTGGATAAACTGTCTGTAGATGTCTTCCTTGATGATCTTATTGAGTTCCTGCTTGGGGGGGAGTCCTCTGGGGGCGTTCAAGGAGTATTGAAAGGGGGGGAGGTGGTCTATGTGGAGTCCTACTGTCTTGAGGAACTTTGAGACCCCTGTATACCAACATTTGGTTTTTCCTGGTTGTGAGCGGTCGATGTCCTCAGAAGAGCAGTAGGCTAGATACGGGTATCTGTCACGCCCTTTCAAAGTGTCTGCAAAGTTCCAGACTCGGTGGAGAAGGGAGACCAGTCTGAACGCTGTCTCAAGGCGGAAGGGTTGTGCACCAAACTCGGCCAGAATGATTTGATGTGGGATAGTACTCTTGCAACGAATAATGCGACGGAGGAGAAGGGTTTGGACTCTCTCAACTGTCGCCCAGTCTGACTCCAGCAAGGAAGGGCCCCAAATTTCAGATCCGTACAAAATTGTGGGTCGGATCAAGGTGTCCATAAGGCTCAACTTTGACGAGATGTCCTGGAAGTGATGGCGAAAACATTGTCTCTCCAATATAGCTAGAGAGCCATACCCCTTATTGATCCGAGGTTGGAGCTGGCCGCATACTGAACCGGGGACCCGAGAACTGTACTCCCAAGTATGTGTAGCTATTGGTAATCTCCACTGCCTTTCCCTTGAAGAGGAATTGGAGATCCTAAACTTCTTCGTCCCATTGAAGATTATTACTTTTGTCTTACCCAGGTTCACTGTCAATTTCCGTAGATCGCAGAATAATGCTAATGCATCTAACTGTCTCTGGAGCCCTTCTGGTGATGAAGATATTAGTGCAATGTCATCTGCAAAAAGTAAGATATAGATCAAAACATGATGAAGATAGCAACCGTCAGACTCCTGTATGTGCTCCCGTAGAAAGGCTTCAAGCTCATCAATATAAATCCCAAAAAGGGTGGGGGAGAGTGGGCACCCCTGCTTGACTCCAATCGTGCTCCGGATGAATTCAGATAGCCCCCCTACAGTGCGAAGACGGCCCAGTACAGACTCGTAAAGACGCATAACAGCAGTCAGCTGGGAGTGTGAGGTACTGATGTCTTTGAGTCGCTGAAGAAGATCCTCTCTCGGAACTGAATCAAAGGCCTTTCGGAAGTCTACAAAGCAGCAATATACCTTCGAGGACCGGTGGCGTGCTTCCTCGATCACAGCACGGAGTGTAAAGATGTGATCAATGGTCTGGTGATCTAGTCTGAAACCGGCTTGGCCTCTGGCTCTGAGATCTTTTTCTTCGAAATCTCTGGAAAGTTTTCTGTGAAGAATAGTGGCATAGAGTTTAGAGAATGTATGACCCACCATAATTGTCCTGTAGTTGTTGGGGTCCGAGGTATTCCCTGACTTATGGATGGGGTATATAATATGATGGGACCATATGGGGGGAACCCATCTCGGACTACATGGTTGAAAAGATCAGCCAGGTACCCAACTAGGGGTCGTAGGCCATGCTTGAAAAATTCGGCTTGGAATCCTTCTTCATCCGCTGCTTTGCTGCTATTCATCGCCCAGATGGCTTCTCTGACATCTTTGTCGGTGAATAGGTGGCAGGATAGGGGAGGGGATGTGACCTGTATCTGGGACTGTCCGGGAATGTCATAAAGACGAGAGGTGTGAGAAAACATGGAAATTGGGTCGAGATCAGCGGGTGGGGGAGAACGCCGGGGGAGGATCTTACCCCATAATTGCTTAGGGGAATGGGTAAGGAGGGCGGAGAGCTCCCTTCTTTGGTAGGAGATGAACTGCCGTTTTTTGTGGCGGAGAAGGCAACGATAGTTCTTTTGGATGGTAGAATAAGAGGGAAGGGACTGACGGAAGGCATGGCGGAGATCCTGGTGGAGGAGTTTACACTCTGTATCGTACCATTTGTTCATAGGGGAAGTTCCTGTCTTGCAAGAGGTCGAGGAGGTCCAAAGGAGTGGGGGAAGGAATGGAGCGCCGACTCCCAGATTGCTGAGGAGAGACAGTGGTATTTATCTGAGACAGTACCGAGACGGGAGAAGTCATTTGAGTTGGGGAGGATTTGCCGGAGTGAGGAGGAGAAAATGTCGGGGTCACCCTTCTCAAAACAGAAGATGGTTCTACCAGGGGGTCGAGGCAGGTGGTGGATTGGTCGAGGGGGATCAGACTGAAGGGAGAGTGAAAGCAGTGCATGGTCGGCTAGGGGGATGGGAGATACAGAGAGATTCCGAATAAAAGGGAGCAATTCTCGGCTGGTCAAAGCGTAATCCACCACACTAGCACCACCTCCATAAGGTCTGCACGTAAAGAAGCGGGATTCCGGGAAGCATGAGAGGCCGTTCAGGATTATCAGCTCATGTGATTCTCCCAACTGCAAAAGATGTTTACCGTAGGTTGTGATGGGGCCCAGGGCGTCCTCTGAGATTCTCTGCAATCTTGCTGAAGCCAGGTCCACTTCCCTAGTGCAGAACACATCCTCTGACCTGATGTTCCTTGGTACAGGCGTTGAAATCCCCCATGATGATGGTTTCTCCATCAGCGGAGAATTTAGTGATGTCTGGGTATATGTTGGTGAAGGGGTCTCTTTCTACATCGTCGTGGATGGCAAAAGAAGATGTGGTGGGGGGGAAGTAACAAACTGGCACAATGCGGATGTGCATTGACCACAGGATATTAAATAAGAAAACCATCAAAAATAGGTATAGTATCCCTCAGATCGATGAATTGTTAGACAAGTTGCATGCGGTCGTGTTCTTGTCCAAGATAGACCTTCAATCACGATACCATCAAATTAGAGTCTGGCATCAGAATGTGCATAAGACCACATTCAGGTGCCATTTTGGGCACTATGAATTCTTAGTCAAGCAGATTGGTTTGACTAATGTGCCAGCCACATTCCCATCATGTATGAATCATATTTTCAATAAGCAGCAGTGCAAGCACTTGTTGGCATGATGAACTACTAATTTATAATCGTACTTAGGAGGAGCATTTGGCTCACTTAGAGGAGATTTTGGGGATCATGCCAGCACAATCCTTATATGCCTGGCTTCGAAGTGTGAGTTTGGGTTAACGGAGATTAGTATTTAGGCATATGATTAGTGTGCAAGGGGTACAGGTGCACCATGAGAAGACCCAAGCCATTATGGATTGGCCTATTCCGAGGAATCTTACAGAGTTATGGGGCTTCTATGGATTATGCAGCTACTACATGTGCTTTGTAAAGGGGTTTTCACAGCTAGGTGCACCATTGATTGAGCTTACAAAGAAAGGGGCACTTAGGTGGTCGAAAGTTGCACAAAAAGCCTTCGAAAAATTGAAGGAAAAAATGAGTGCATGTCTAACATTAGCCCTTCCATATTTCTCGCGACCCTTTGTGCTGGAATGCGATGCATCGAGAGAAGGCATCGATGCAATGTTAATGCAAAACAGGCACCCGATAGCATTTGAGAGCAGAAAAGTCAAGGATGTTGAGAGACTTTATTCCATATACGACAAAGAAATGCTTGCAATCATGCACGCCTTGATTGCATTCAGACAACGTTTGGCAGGTAGCAAATTCACAGTCATAACAGATCATAATAGTCTAAAATATCTCCTAGAATAGAAGGATTTGAACGAAAGGCAACAAAAGTGCGTGAGCAAAGTACAAGCACTTGAATTTGATATAGAATATATAAAGGGAAAGAAGAATATTGTTGCTAGCGCTCTCTGCGGGAAACCAATTGTTTGTTCGCTCGATATAGTAGTCGAAGATTGGAAAGTGAGCCTCTTGGTAGAATATTCAAAGAACAGGTTTGCTTCTGAGGTAACGGATGGGATTGTACAAGATGACCACTATATCGTGATGGATAACATTATCTACTACAAAGGGAGGATCTATTTGGTTCCTGAATCTAAACTTAAAGAGAAGATCCTTAGATCCATGCATGACACACCTCTAGTAGGCCATCCAAGTTACTTCAAAACCTACAGACAAGTGAGAGAGAGGTTCTCATGGAAGGACCTCAAGGAGGATGTATTGAGATATCTAAAGAAGTGTTTAGTGTGCCAGCAGAACAAAGCAGATCACCTTTACCCAACAGGACTACTTCAGCATCTCCCCATTCAACAACAAAAGTGGGAGAGTGTATCTATGGAATTTCTTACAAGGCTGTCCAAAGTGCAAGGAAAAACCTATATCTATGTGTTGGTAGACCGGCTAGCTAAATTTGCACACTTATATGCAATCTCATCAAATTATTCAGCATCACAAATGGCAGAATTATTTTTCAAGGAGGTTTTCAGACTACATGGTCTACCAAAATTCTGGCGAGGCGAGAACTCTTCTGATTGGTTGGCACAAAATTAACACCCAGTACTAGTTACCACTCATAGATCAATGGACAGACGGAGATCATAAGTAAATGGGTGAACGGGTATTTATGTAATTATGTGTCTAAGCAACAAAAGGCTTGGATTAAGTGGCTACACTTGAGGGAGTATTGCTATAACACCACCTACCACATGTCCATTGGTATGACTCATTTTAGGGACTTGTATGGGTATGAAGCATAATCGTTTGTGGAGTTGGTTTTTGGGAATCACAAGGCACCCAAAGCCAAGGATTGGACTCAGGAGAATCAGGATATCCTCAAAAGCCTCAAAGAGAACTTAAATGTGGCCCAAAATCACCAAAAGAAATTTGCAAACAGGCACAAGACAGAATACATCTTTGAAGTGGGAGACTTGGTATTCTTGAGATTACAGCCATATCAACAGTCCTTGCTTAAGAAGAGTGGAGCCGGAAAATTGAAGCCTCGTTTCTTTGGTCCATACTAGATATCTATGAGAGTGGGGCAGATGGCATATGAGCTAGAGTTACCAGAGGGGGGCAAAATTCATAACGTGTTTCATGTCTCTTGCTTTAATAAAGCTTTGGGAAAATGAGTTAACTCCTACACAGAGCTTCCTCCATTGGACAAGGAAGGGCAATTGATTTTGGATCCTAAAGAGATTGTAGAAGTAAGGGAGAGAATTGAGGAATAGGACTATTCAGGAATATCTCATCAAGTGGAGAGGATTACCCTCAAAAGATGCTACATGGGAAGGAGAAGACATTGTGTTGCACCCCAACATACAGTTGCTTAAGGACAAGCAATTTCGAGGAGGGACTGTAATGTCCCCTCTCAAATGAGCGGCAGAGGGATAACTCATTAGCTCATTCTCGACTTTCGTGAGCTAGATTCGTAAGGGAGAAATTAATAAAGGGGGTCAATTAGTAAATAAAATGTCATGGAGTCATGATGACTTTATAAAGAGACGTTATAAAGTGACAATAATAAAAGTGATGGGGAAACATTAGAAAAGCAAATAAAATTAAAAGAAGAGGGAAATAAATTCAAATCAAATAAAGGGAGGGAAATTAGAAAAAGGGGAATTAACAAAGAGGAAATTGATTTCCCTCTCATGATTGTGCATTCTTTCTTTGGAGATTGGATTGGAGAGCGTATTGCTTCATCACTTCCTTGGACGAAAACCCTTGGAAGAGAAAATAGTTTTGGTGGACGATCACCCACCCTTGCTGGTTGGAGGAGAGATCACTCAAATCTCTTATCATATTTTATAGTTGAAGAAGATCATCATTGTCGAGAACTAGGGGACCGATTTTCCTTGCCCAAAGACACTCATCTCCCTCACATTGGTTTGTTAGTTTGTTTTCATGGAGAAACTTGAGTTGCTCGTTGTGGATCACCTTAGTGCCCAGGAGACAGATCGTTTCATTGTTTTAGTTTATGGTTACCCACGGATGTTAGAGGAGCATCAACCCACTGTCAAGGTCGATCTATTGGTGTAACAACTGCCAGCGAGTTCAAAGGTGCCGCATTAGTGAAAGTGATGGGAGGGGAAACGATTTGTAGCTTGAGGCTACCCGCAAGTATTGAAGGAGGCTCATATGACTAGTGCGAGTTACTAGGTTGCAAAGAAGAGGGTTCGAGCCACTGTTGTGGCTACCAACAAGTGTTTGGCAACGTCTGTGAAAATTTCTAAATCTACACATCAGAAATCCTACTGCAATCACTGGTTTACTATCTCCTACTAGTTCTTTACTTTAAACAAGTTATTTAATTATTTAAACATCAATGAAAGCACTATTGCAAACTACACATACATACAGATCATGAACTGAAATAAACTGAGACAATCACACAAGAGACACCGTTATTTTTGGACAATCATCCCCGGAAAAACCCAATTTGGGAAAATGGTGCAGCATATAGAGGGTTTGTATTATTAAGCAGATTTATGAATACAACTAGGGTGCCAAATCTAGCTCACCCAACAGAGAATAATCCTAGCAAAAGTACCTCTATCTGGAGACAGATATTTCGGCAAATCTAGCAACTAAATGATCAAACCCCAAAGATGACAATGTTGTTCCCAGTGTTGGGCAGCGATGGCTGCTCCAAGCTCTATGCTAGAACTGCATCACCTCCTCTAGGAGCTGCATCACCCTCTCAGTGAGCCTTCATTGCTAAGAAATTGATGTGTTGAACTGTTGCTCTCTCTACCTCACAGAAACCCAACGCTACCTCTAAATGACTGCGTCAACCCCTCTGGCTTCTACGTCACCCTCTCTGGAGTTGCGTTGTCTCTCCTAGTGCTGCTATGCCTCTCTGGAGTTGCGTTGTCTCTCCTAGTGTTGCTCTGCCTCTCTGCTATGTATCCTCAGCCCTGGACTGAAGTCCCTTTTTCGTACTGCCCCTCTCACTGCAACTCAGATCACTAGCTCAATTTTCTCAGCAAACCACGCCTAGAAAAATCGAACTCATTGATCACTTGGTGTATCTCCAACTGACCCTCAAACCTCCTCTGATACTTTTCCTGTTGATGAATCAGCGGCCGAGATTAAGTCCCTAATCAATGGCTAAGATTAAAACAGACTTGATCCTTGTCACATAGAAGTTTCTCACCCAAATTTTTATTAATACCCATTAATAATTTTATTTTCCTAAGTTTAGACTTAGGAACCAATTAAAAATATTAATTATTTTAATAACTCCTCATGCGAGTGGAATTTCTCCAAACGATTTCTGGGTCTTGGAGATCTCATGTGTTCCAGCCCCTCCACAAAATTTCGAAGCTAGAACACATCCGATGCTACCCAAATTCAACACTCCCTCTTAGCGAGGAATGTGCTCTAATATCACTTCTCAACAAAAGTACCACACCGATCCACTACATCAGTCCTCTGTGTTGTTGATGCTTGGCCTGATGCCCTTCATCCACTGCATTGTTGCTTCCTATATTGCTGCCCATGACTCTGCCACTGTCACTGCGACATCTATACTACAACTCCCTCTCAAAATGTTGCCTCATGTTGCCCATAGCACTGCCACTGCTAACTGTTGCACTGCAACTCAGTTGCTGAGAAGTAAGCAACTGAAACTTCACCCAATACTGACATGTTGGTTAGTATGGATGCCTCGTGATGCTGAAGCTACCTCTATTGCTACTTTGTGTTGATCCTCTGTTGCTACTGCATTGTTGCAAATTGCTTTGTGCCTCTCGCACTGCCACAACATCCACTGCGTTGCTTCAGACTTTGGCACTCTAGCTCTGCCACTGTTGCTCCATCACACCTCGCTCCAACCGACACCCGTCATTTTACTATTGTCATTAAGGGCTCCCGTAGTCGTATGTGATCCAAGAGTTTGGGCACCTCAAGGATCCTGCCCCACATGTAGTCCTCTCGACTACAATTCCATGTCGCCCCACCTCTTCTCCAGAGGCGCATGAGCACTCATGGCACAATCGTCATCCTCACCTTCCTTGTCAACTTTCGCTGGAGCAGCCTTTGAGTCAGAAGCCTCCCCTTTGCCCTTCTTCCAGGGGCACTAAGTGGCATAATGTCACAGTTCCCCACAATTGAAGCATTTGACCTTAGTTATGCCCTTCTTTCTCTTCTGATGCCCTTGTTGTCCCAAGGATGCGAGAGCTGCATCCTCCTCCTCCTCCTTCTTGACCCGGGTTCCCTTGCCGCTACTCTCTGTCTTGGTCAACCTCCTGAGCTCTTCTTGTCGAAGAGTTGCCCACATCTCCTCCCAACTAAGGAGAGTCGGCCCAAAATACTTTGGACAAAAGCCTCCGAGTCCTTGGTGACTGCATTCAGGGCAGTCTTGACCATGAACTCAGGATCTGGTGTAGACCCCATGGAAGTCAACTGGTCGCGAATCCCTTGCAACCTAAGAAGGAAGGGATCGATCTCCTCTCCCTTCTGCATCTGGTACTTTCTCAGCTGATTTTCTAATAGCATCTTCCGTTGGACGGAAGAGCCCTCGTACAAGGTGGTCAACGCCTCCCACATCTCCCTTGTGTCCTTCTCAGCAACGTGTGGTACTACATGATCTTTGACCCCGTCTAGGATCATGCACTTGGCCTTAGCCTAGGCCTCCTCGTACTTCAACGTCAACTTGCATAACAACTACCTTCAAGGCATAGTCCTTGATGCAATGTTTGTATAGGATTGCCAGGATCCTAGCCTTCCAAATGACAAAGATGGATGCTCCATCCAATCTGTCCTGATCCCTCAACCCATTCACTGTCATCTCTGGTCCAAAATAGGACTAGTTTTCTTCTCCCTCTCCTGTTGTCAATCTAGCAAGGCTTGGATCTGGATTTCTTTGGAGTAAGAAACCCTCTAAGGAACAAGCTCCTCTAGACTCCTTCTGAGTCATGATTTCCTTCACAGAAATCCTCCGGCCAAATGTCGAATCACTCGTCTCCAATCCTCCTTTGCTTTTGCAACTCGGATCTAGATTTCTTTGGCTAGAAATCTGTCAAGGCAGTGACTCCCTCTACCTTGGCTCTGTCTCCACAGACATTGTTCTGCACCAACATAAACAACGTCCCACCAACTCCTCAAATTGAATTTGCTCTGCTCCTCCAGTATTTTGATGACTGTGCAGTTTTGAGAGAGGAGGACGCAGTCTCTTTTGGTGGGAGCTCCGGATTGGATTTATGTGGAAGATTTGAGCTTGGAGATTGAGCAAGGGATCAACCCTTGCATTTTGGAGGATTTTGGCAGAGTCTTGGGCAGAGTTTTGGAGGTTACTCTTTAGTGGCAATGCAAAGCCTTGAGGGATAGCGTAGATCCTCAAGAGGGTGATTTTCAGAGGTCAGCTATTTTAGAAAAGCTTTCTGGGCTTTTCTGGGTTTATTGAGTAGAGGCTGATTCCAAAGTTTCAACATTTTCTGAGGAGGGGAACAACCCCAAATCCTCACTTGATTCCAACAGTAGCAGCAGCACAGCAGTTCTCTGGCAGCTTGGATGCAGTTTAGAGAGAGGCCATTTCCTTACCATTCTGAGTGTAGTTCTTCACTTGCCTTGTGCAAATCGAGGTGCTATCTTTCTGATCACCTCTTGTACTCTGTCCATTACTCAGTATAATAAAATGGCTTAGCATTTCTCTCTACATTTCTTGAGTATCTGCTTATATTCCATGTAAACATTATTGTATGTTGCACTATTGTTATTTTTATCTCTTTGAGCTTCCCGGCTACTATACCACTTGTGTGTTTTTCTCCTATACTGGTTGGAGTTTGCTTGTGTTTGAGGAATATCCCTGAAAAGGGATATTACAATGGTATCAGAGTGTAGATCTGGCTCAACCTGTGGAGCTAGCAGTCTATGACACCGAGGGAGAAGCCCTACATCTGTTACAGAGGTAGGAAATATAGAGATATTGAGCATAGGTTGGAGAACACCTACGAAGAGGGACACTGTGTTCAAGTGGTGGACACAGAACAGGACGAGCCTGTGGTGAACGCAGAACAGGAGGAGCCTGTGGTGGACACAAAGCAAGAGGATCCGATGGCAGATGAGGACAGGAAGACATTTGCGGACATGCTCCTCAAGTTAGTGCAGGATCTGTCAAGGCAGATCGAGGTGATGGGGCAGAGATTCACGGCGATGGAGGCTAGACAGCGTGAGAACCCACGAGTTTTCCAGGTTGGTGAGGGATCAGGTACATCCCACCACTTCCCAGAGCAGAGTGCCACTCAGCGTGATACTACTCAGTAGATGGACTCACATTCCCCTACACGCTCTACCATGCCCACTCTCCTAAGAGCAGACACGGGGGCCGGACCCCAGCAGGAGGCAGAGCCCAGTCATATGGGCGATTATTTTGCACAGTACTCTCTCATTCATGGACTTTGTTCAGCTCCAGCGGGATAGTAGACCCCCCGACCATCACAGAGGATACCGGCATTATCATGATGGAGACACCCACCACACAACTAGTAGATTCCACTTGCCTACGTTTGATGGTTCATCAAACAGTTCGGCAAAGTCTTGGGTGGAGAAGTTGAACATCTATTTCCAACTTAACTAGATGTCGGAGACAGAGGCCATCAAGGTGGCGACATTACATTTGGATGGTGAGGCCCAGAATTGGTGGTTCCATGGGATGGTTACACTCAGACATTCCACAATGACGACATATGTCGAGTTTACCAGGAGATTGATGGAGAGGTTTAACCGAAGAGATCCGGAACAGCACTTTGTTGCGCTGACAAGACTCAAACAGACCGGGAGCCCAGAGACCTACATTGTAGACTTCTCGAGGGTCTCGGTGATGGTGCCAGATCTATCCGCGGCACAGAGGATCTACATGTTTGTTGAGGGGTTAGCAGAGCCACTTCGGGGTCTAGTCAAATCCACTAGACTAGCCACACTCCAGGATGCTATTAGCAGGACCCGAGACTTACAGGATGCCTTACCCAGGACCCGGACACCTTACCCCCAGAGACAGGCTTTCCAGCCTAAGGGGAAGGATGTGAGGATTCTGCCTCCAAAGGGGAATCCAAGACAAGCACAGATTGATGATGATGCCAGGAGGGAGCTGAAGAAGAAGCGGTTGTGCGTTACCTGTCAGGAGCCGTGGGCACCGGGACATAGATGTGTTGCTGGCAAAGCACATTTTATTGAGGTCTTCTCCGAGAGCAGCGGGGAAGAGGATGAGGAGGATGATGTGGAGGCAGGAGATAGTCATGCCGCGCAAGATCCCTTGCCACCTCCACCACGAGCAACAGGTGGTGAAGCTTTTGCACCTACCGGAGGGGCCCTTGCAGCATTGCGAGGAGTTCCCAAGTATTTGACGCTGCGCGTACGGGGGACAGTGCGTGGCCAGCGAGTATCAGTTTTGGTTGACAGTGGGGCAACCCACAACTTGATCGATGCACAGATGGTTGAGCGGAGAGGTATACAGAAAGAGAGCTTCGATGGATTTTCAATTTTGGTCCCAGGAGATCAGACCATGGTGTGTGCTCGTTATGTCCCAGAGTTATTAGTGACGATGGGCACCTACACACTGACTGACCACTTTTTCGTGGTCAATATTCCGGACACCAACATGGTATTGGGTGTTCAGTGGCTTATCACTCTAGGGAAGGTCACAATAGATTGGAAGGCCCTAGAGATGAAGTGGGATGATGAGAAGATAGGAAGGCATGAGAAGATACGGGGACAACACACATATCCGCCTCATACTGTTTCGGCTCATTGGATGGAGGCAGCCTTCCGGGAGGGAAACGTAGAGTGGGCAGTGGAGCTGCGTGCATCAGAGGCAGGGACTACAGGACAGACGGTGCATCCAAAGATACAGTCCATCTTTGACTAGTATGCCACAGTGTTTGGGGAGATTCCGCCGGGACAGATGCCAGACTGGGGGTTTGAGCACACCATTGAGCTTGAGTAGGGCATACAGGGAGTGATTACTACCCCCTATAGGCATCCCAAGGCCTGCCAGGATGAGATTGAGCAGGCCATTCAGGAGTTGCTGGCTCTTGGGCACATTCAGCCGAGCATGAATCCTTTTACTTCTTTCATGGTGTTGGTGAAGAAGAAGGACGGCACATTTAGGATGTGCATTGACTACAGGGCCCTAAACAAGAAGACACTGAAGAACAGGTACCCCATACCCAGGATCGATGAGTTGATGGATGAGTTGGGAGGAGCACGGTTCTTCTCAAAGATTTATTTGAGATCTGGGTACCATCAGATTCGCATGAGGGAGCAGGACATTCCCAAGATCGCCTTCAGGTGTCACTATGGGCACTTTGAGTTTTTGGTGATGCCCTTCGGGCTAACCAACGCCCCAGCTACATTTCAATCCTGCATGAATCACATCTTCCGCAGTCACTTAAGGAAGTTTGTGTTGGTGTTCTTTGATGATATCCTCGTTTACAGCAGACTTGGGAGGAGCATCTCCAGCACATTGAGACAATGTTGCGCATCTTGGAGGAGTAGCAGTTTTATGCCAAGCTCTCCAAGTGTGAGTTTGGGTTGACAGAGATGTTGTACTTGGGACACATCATAGGGGTGGACGGAGTGAGAGTCCACGAGAAGAAGATTAGGGCCATCAGAGATGGGCCGGAGCCGAGGAACGTGACAAAACTTCGGGGATTCATTGGCATTTGCACTTACTACCGAAATTTCGTCAAGAGTTTCTCACAGCTTGTTGCACCCCTGACAGATCTGACGAGGAAGGGGGTATTCAGTTGGTCAGATACAGCGCAGCGAGCCTTTGACAGGCTTAAGGAGGTTATGAGCAGCTGCCCAGTGCTTGCATTGCCGGATTTTTCGCAGCCATTTGTTTTGGAGTGTGATGTGTCGGGAGAGGGGATCGGCGCAGTGTTGGTGCAGGGAGGTCACCCTATAGCCTTTGAGAGCCGGAAGCTCCTTCCGCACGAGACGTTGTATTCTATATACGACAAGGAAATGTTGGCCATTATGCATGCATTGACCAAGTTCCGGCAATATTTAGTGGGCAACAAGTTCAGGGTGAGGACTGATCACAACAGCCTCGAGTTCTTTTTGGAGCAGAAACAGCTACAGGAGAGGCAGCAGAAGTGGATCGGTAAGATCCAAGCATATGACTTTGACATTGTGTATGTCAAGGGTAAGAACAACGTGGTAGCAGATGCCCTCTCACGTAGACCAACCACGTAGTCTCTTATGAGCTTGGACACAAACTGGAGGGCTCAACTCTTAGTAGAGTACTCCAAGGACAGACTTGCATGTGAGGTTCTGGATGGGCAGGTGGCGGATGACAGGTACAAGGTGGTCGATGAGATCATCCACTACAGGGACCGGATCTTCTTGACTGAGGGATCTCAGCTCAAGAAGAAGATACTCCAGGCATCTCATGATTCACCATTGGCCGGCCACCAAGGGTTTACCAAAACCTACAGGGCCATTAGAGAGAGGTTCTCATGGAAGGGCCTCAAGGAGGACGTACTCCAACATGTCCGAGAGTGCGATATTTGCCAGAGGAACAAGGGGGAGATGAGCCATCCCGCAGGATTATTGCTGCCTCTTCCCATTCCGGAGGGGAAATGGGAGTGTATTTCGATGGATTTCATCACAGGGTTGCCCATGGTATAGGGCAAGGATTGTATCTTTGTCATCGTTGATCGACTGACAAAGTATGCACATTTTTTCGCCATATCCGCACACTACACAGCAGCGCAAGTGGCTGAGTTGTTCTTTAGAGAGGTCTTCATGCTACATGGTCTTCCTAAGACCATCACCAGTGACAGGGACAGCGTTTCATGGGCGGGTTTTGGCAGGAGCTTTTCCGGTTGGTGGGGACAGAGTTGACACCGAGTACCAATTATCACCCACAGACGGACGGGCAGACAGAGATAGTTAACAAGTGGCTGAGGGCTACTTGCGTAACTATGTCAGTGGGCAGCAGCGAGCATGGCTGAAGTGGCTGCATTTGGGGGAGTACTGCTACAACACTACACATCACATGTCCATTGGTATGTCACCATCCTATGCTTTGTATGGATATCATCCTTTATCTTTTGCTGACGTGATGTTTGGTGCTAGCAAGGCTCCGAGAGCCAAGATTTGAATCCAAGAGAGTCAGGATATTCTCCGAGCTCTCAAGGATAATATGGCTACAGCGCAGAACCAGCAAAAGTTGTATGCTGACAGGGATCAGGCGGAGAGACAGTTTGAGGTAGGGGACTTGGTCTACCTACGATTACAGCCATACCGACAGTCGTCACTGAAGCAGAAGGGGGCTGAGAAGCTCAAGCCCCGCTTTTATGGGCCATACAGGGTGATATGTAGGATTGAACAAGTTGCGTATGAGTTGGAGCTGCCCCAAGGCAGCAAGATTTATAACGTTTTTCATGTATCATGCCTGAAGAAGGCATTGGGGCAGCAGGTGACAGTGACAAATGAGCTACCACCCACAGATGATGAGGGGCATTTGGTGTTGCAGCGAGAGGCTATTATTGATACCAGGGAGAAGCAGCTACGGAGCAGGACGATCCGGGAATTCTTGGTGAGGTGGAAGAATTTACTGAATGAGGATGCCACTTGGGAGAGTGAGAAAATTTTGCAGCATCCATCACTTCAGTTGCTTGAGGACAAGCAACATTTTGCCGGGGGAGACTGTAATATTCCTAATTAGCCATGGCCCATGGCTAATTGGAATATTTGATTTTGCTCAATTTTACCTTCTATAGTTATTTATAAATAAAAAGGTGACGAAAGGGGGACATAACTCACTTTTTGGAATAAAGTCACTCCCTAGTAGCACAACGTTGTAACTTAGAGGGGAGCCAAGGGGGCCAAAGGACCACATAGAGTAGGGGCCCGCATAGACACTTGGAGGGACTGCGCAGACGGAGAGGAGCACGTGGCAAGAGAGAGGCTACATTGGAGGAGGTGGGCCTTAAGGTTTTGAGAGAGGCCAACGCTATAAAGGAGAGAGGAGCCTCCTCATTTTGGGATTCGATTATGTTGCATTTGAGCTAGTCACTTCGACTTAGAGCACGCTGGCTATTTACCCTGTCTGCAGCACTATGCATCGAGTGTCTCCATTCGGAGATCTCACCCTTAGCCCCGGGGGACTTCGAGTGCTTCTCAGGCAAGGTAGTTTCATCAGTCTTTTGCAGGAGGATCGATTTTTGGAGTTGAGAAGGAACTGCGCATTTTGATGACTACGCAGTGTTGAAGGAGGAGGACACAGTCTCTATTGGTGGGAGCTCCGGATTAGGTTTATGTGGAGGATTTGAGCTTGGAGATTGAGCAAGGGATCAACCCTTGCATTTTTGAGGATTTTGGCAGAGTCTTGAGCAGAGTTTTGGAGGATTCTCTTTAGTAGCAGCGCAGAGCCTTGAGGGATAGCATAGATCCTCAAGGGGGTGATTTTCGGGGGTCAGTGATTTTAGAAAAGCTTTCTAGGCTTTTCTGAGTTTATTGAGCAGAGGCTAATTCCAGAGTTTCAACATTTTCTGAGGGGAACAGCCCCAAATCCTCACTTGATTCCAGCAGTAGCAGCAGCACAGCGGTTCTCCGGCAACTTGGACGCAATTCAGAGAGAGGCCATTTCCTTACCATTCTGAGTGTATTTCTTCACTTACCTTATGCAAGTCGAAGTGCCATCTTTCTTATCGCCTCTTGTACTCTGTCCATTACTCAGTATAATAAAATGGCTTAGCATCTCTCTGCATTTATTGAGTACCTGCTTATATTCCATGTATACATTATTGTATGTGTTGTCGCGCAGATTGACACGACAACGCTCAGACCGGGGGCTGTCACTCTGATCCCCGATCCCTCCGTTTAAGCCTGTCTCCCGCGGCTAAGGGGGGTAGACCCTGTGAGATGATGAAGACCAACTGTCGACCAGTTGGTTGGGAGACACGAGACACGAAAAGATAAGCACTAAAATGATTTGATTAGAGCAGACCAGTGCCTTGAGAGATTGTTATTAAAATGATTACTTGTTAAATGATATAGAAAAATAAACCGTGACCAGCAATCATCTATCATCAGCCAAATCACGTGACCAAAACGATATCCAGCAACTAAAAACTTCGAAAAAGATAAATGCTTGAAAACACCATGAGAATCGTAAATTATTAACCAGATATCAAACTCGTGTCTCGACTTGAAAATTTTAGATCTCAGCATGAAAAAATAATCATTGAAAACCACTAAATCTAGCAAAAATAATTTTCCACGATGAATTTTTTTTTTTTTTTTATAGGTTTCTGACAAAATTTTAACTTAAAACAAAAATTAAAATTTAATCCTACGCCCTAAAAGAAAAAAAAATTTATCTGATTTTTCACTTTATATTTTTTATGATTTTTAATTATTTTAAAACAAAATAAAACAAATTCATTTTGAATCTTAAACTAATCCTAAATCAAAATAAAATCTCAAAACCCTAACTTTAAAATTTTTTTATTTTATTTTTTATTATTTTTATTTTTTATTATTTTAATTATATTTTTTTTTTTTTTTTAGAACAAAAATAATATTTCAAAATCTAAACTTAAAACAAAATAAAAATCATATCTAAAGTCTAATTTGAAACTAAAATTAAAATTTACTCTAAATCTAAATTAAAAATAAAGAGAAATTAAAAATAAATAAAAATAAAAATCTAAACTTAAAGCCAGAACCCTAACTATTCAACGCATATATACATACGTATTACAAATAAAACTAAAACTAGAAAGAAAAAAGGAAACGAAACTAAAATGATTTAAATCTAAGAAAGAAAAAAAAAGAATTAAATCGATTTTAATCAAACTATGCATGCCTCTCAAAAAATCGCGTTGCACCGAAAATACGACTCCTCCTTAGAGTCCAGAACAGATAACGCAGGTACCTGTGAATGCTCATTGATACCTGACGTGATTACCTGATCCGTGGATGATTTTAACTGCGCGTGAAATGTCAAACGCTCCTTGGTTCGATTGATGGCCCAGTTTACTGATGCGTTTGCTGGAGTGTGTGCAGGTCAAAGGGAAGAGCGATGACGGAGGACGCAGCGTGGAATGGATCAGCAAAAATACAGGTGCGGATATGGCTGCGGGTGATTTGAAGGAACTGCGCGCAGAGGAGAATGGGAAAGACATGAACCATGCCCACGCAAAAAACGGATCGGTGCGTTCTGGTCCGGATGAAGACAAAAAAATCCACGCATTTAAAGAAATATATACATTGTTGGCTCACGCGGAGAGGGTCAGGGGTTTTAAATGCGTGCACAAGCAGTGAAACGCAGGAAACAGGGACGGATGGGAGGACTGCGACCAGGTAGAAACCATACCCGTGCAACCCAAAAATCGATTTTGAGACTTCAACGCCCCACGACTATGCCCACGCTCAAATCAAACTCAGCTGAATCGGAAAAAAATCAATCTTCGTTTCCCTTTGAAAACCCTTGTCCAGCAAAAAATGCAGATAAACCTTGAAAATCCTCAAAAACCCTGCAACCTGGGACAGAAAATCACCCAAAAAATGATGTGCATAAAACGAAATTAAAACCCTAGATCAGAAGAAAAAAATTTGAAACCCTAGAACAGTTAAATAATTTACAAAGTTTTTTTTGGCCCCTTAGCAGCCAGATTAGGCAGTAAGCACATAAATATTTTAAAGAAATAAAGATTTTCAGATTTTCACTGTGAAGGACTTCAGAAAAATCTCTCATGCAAATTAAAAAATAAACTGAATGATAGACCCAGGATCAAATCCAACTGGGCTCAGCAAAAAATGCTTGTAGGAGTTGGCTGGTTCAGCCGAGAACTTCCCCGAACGCCCACAAGTTTCCTTCAGAAAATGTTTTTTGCACAGCTCAAAACAACCATCAGTAAAGAGGGAAAAATGCTGCTAGATCTCAGGAAGTGATGGAGATATCTGCCATTACTTCAGAAACCCTAACAGCACCCAAACCCTAGCAAGTGAACAAGATACCTGTGCTCACAATACTCTACAAAGAAGCTATTATTAACAGCTGAAAATAACATATGCAGAAAATTAAACAATCTCACAGCTTTCAAGAGAGTAACACCAGCAAGATATGGACCCCAAAGTCTTCTTTATTAACTAGAAACAGATTTACAAGAGAGCTTCTTCAGTCTTTGACTCACAGATCCGATTGATCTGAAATGACCTCCTAAAACCCTATATAAAGGAAATGATCCCAACGGCTAGTTCGACTGATCCATGTTGAAATGATCTCGACCGTTGATGAGGATCAAGACATCTCTTGATCCCATCCGTCGATT